>OX465038.1:5944289-5986789 GCA_949841015.1 Aplysina aerophoba
GCTATAGCTATTCACACCACTAATGAGGTCACATAGCAAAGAAATGCTCGCCCGAATGGTGTTACATACATACATACATACATACATACATACATACATACATACATATGTAAGTAACTCCAACTTCACCATATCACCATCAACCTGTCCAATGCACTGATGGCCCACCCACCTGTGGATTGGGGTCCTCCAGGAGTCTGCAGACTGTGCCAACAAACTTGGAGAGTGCAAGCCCCTGTCCGCCATACTTGGCTAGGACCTGTGTCAGACACTGCATCCCCTCCTCCTTCACTCGCCAGTTCTTGTGTCCCAGTGCAGGGGCAAGGAACTCCTCCAGAAGGGTCTGTACACATACATGCACAAGAGAGGGTTTGTGAGGGCACACATAGTCAGAGTCTTCAACAGTAGTACGCACGCACACACACACACACACACACACACACACACACACACACACACACACACACACACACACACACACACACACACACACACACACACACACACACACACACACACACACACACACACACACACACACACACACACACACACACACACACACACACACACACACACACACACACACACACACATGCACACACACACACACACACATACACACACACACACACACACACACACACACACACACACACACACACACACACACATGCACACACGCACACACACACACACACACACACACACACACACACACACACACACACACACACACACACACACACACACACACATACACACACACCTTCCCCTCACCTGTGGTGCCTGCAGCTCAGCATCCATGAGTCGCATAAAGACCTGAGTAGCGTGCACCCGGACCTGCTCCTTCAAGTCACCCAGTCTCTCCCGCAGCGTCGGCAGAACTGCAGGACAAAGGCAGTGGTACTGACATACAATGTCATGCAGTGGGTGGGATCAGTGAACACCCACACACACATCCATACCCACATCATATCAGACAGAGGTCATGCAATGCAATGGCACACCCTTCTTCACCTAGACATAAAAATTATGTATATGTATATATGTATATACAATGTATACTCAGCCTACACCATGCTACATACATACATACATATCTATCTAGATGTGGATGATGTCATGCATACACACATACATAACAGCACCACATGGTATTCATACCGACTATACCTACTCCTATGCAATTAAATTCAAAGCGGAACCAGGTAAAAATACGTACTTTTAACATACGCAAAATCCCACAAGTATATTCTATTCTATTCTGTACGTGATATTGTAACTCCACAGGTATCTGACCCAGCCACTTCCGCAACACCAGTCAGCCATGCCGCTGGGTGCTTGCTTGTGCAGCTGGGCTCATTGACCCTGCACTGAAAACCACCTACCCTGGCACCTCGCCGAACTCACTGTCGGTGATATGACGCTTGATCAGGTCTGTATCCTTCTCACACAGCATCACTAGTATCTCCATGGCATTGATGGACACCTGGAGAAGAGCAACAGAACACATCTCCACTCTTCCCTGCTTGGTGCAACAAGCTGTATGAAGCACAGAAACAATTGTGTGCAGAATATACATCTACACCCCAAGTCTGCATGATCAATATTCCAGACACGTGCCCTCAAAAATCAATCACATCACACCTCTTCTCTCTACATACTTACACCCAATGAATGAGGAAAATTACGTAATTACAAATGGAGTTTGAGAAATTAATTGGCAACAGGGTTGCGCTTTTTGGAAAGTGGTGGGTCTCAGTGTCACTTTAGCCCTGTCCAGCCCACACAGTACAGAGTCACAGGCCATGAATGTGAGGGGCCCAGTGTCACTTTAGCCCTGTCCAGCCCACACAGTAGAGAGTCACAGGCCATGAATGTGAGGGGCCCAGTGTCACTTTAGCCCTGTCCAGCCCACATAGTAGAGAGTCACAGGCCATGAATGTGAGGGGCCCAGTGTCACTTTAGCACTGTCCAGCCCACACAGTAGAGAGTCACAGGCCATGAATGTGAGGGTCCCAGTGTCACTTTAGCACTGTCCAGCCCACACAGTAGAGAGTCACAGGCCATGAATGTGAGGGTCCCAGTGTCACTTTAGCACTGTCCAGCCCACACAGTAGAGAGTCACAGGCCATGAATACTCTATGCCACACTGACCACTTGACATCCATTCAGAAGGATTCCATGAGCTTGTGTGTACTTAAGCATACACACACACACACACACATTTGATGAATAACATTGGCACACACACACACACACACACACACACACAATACCATACTGAAAATGTATGCCTTTTTCTTTACAAATAAAGTGTATAGACTAAATGACCCTGTCAAAAGACAGCTGTGTAACTGATGAAGATATGTATTTACATTCAAAGCGCCATACAGTTATTTACACTAACAATTGTATTGTTTCGCTGTGAGATGTCTACACAGCCCTAGACTATCCATAGTTGCTGCAATAAGGGTTCTACTGTATGTACGTAATAAAGTGCTTCTGTACTGTATTAAGTATTACAGATGTACAAGCTTCACTGGGGACCCCAGGAAATCAACAGGTGAGGTAACCCAGGCTCACTCATGCTCCAGCTTTGTAGTGCAGCATTGAGTGTGCACCCCCCCCCCCCCCATTGCCAGGATACCAAACACACCAGTAATTGCACAGCAACCAGTGTAAAGCCATACACAAGTACAACAGAAGGCTGGCAACCACTGCTCACAGAGAGTATGCATGGGCAGTGAGACACAACACACAGTGGAAGTCCGATGTGAGCTGGACTTTCACTTACATATCAGGAAAATGCCTTGGATAGCAGCGGGTCCTGTAAGGTCTCACCCAACAGGCTATTCTTAGCAACACACTCAAACACTGACACACACACACACCAAAGCACAGCCCATTTGGGGTACAATAGCAGGGTGGTAGTGGAGTAAACTAATTATCCTACCCAATGAATCAGGTGATATGTGTGTATGTACGTATGTATGTGTGTGTGTGTATGTATGTATGTACATATGCATGTATGTAGGTGTGTGTGTGTATGTATGCATATGGCTGTCAAACACTGCCCCTGTTATGTACTCCCATCAACATATTCATTCTCAACTGAAGAGTTCAAGTGACTGTCTGCCTGGAAAAGCAGACAGGACCTGAAGTGTCACTATTCGCATATACACATCATGAATGTTACACCAACCAGCCTTTGCCACCGACCCAACCAGTCACACATGTACATAATTGCATACACGCAGCACATGGGTAATGATGGCCACCATTAGACTATCATTAGGGTAAACCCTGACATTATAACACTGATATAGGAAGAAAGTGTTGGAATGCCATAAACGTAACATATATACAGTATGTGTGTACAAACATACACGTACAAACTACATGATATTTATACATCGCACATTAGGCAGTTACCTGCATAGACCATACATATGCATGTATACGTACGTACGTGGCTGTTGAGAAGTGCTTTATACTTGCATGAGTGTGCAATGCACCCAGGTATGCAAAGCTACATGTTTGTACAGTCCTTGGTCACCCACACAGGTACGCACAACCGATGGGATACAACCATTTCACAGGTAGGTATGTGCCACAAAGGAAGAGGTGCAGATCATGCACCATCACCGCAGCTGCACTACCAACAGAGAAGGGGGGGCTAACAAAACTGCTGTTGTGAACCAACAGAGAAGTTTTGAACCTAACAGAGAAGCACCTAACAGAACTCTATCATGAACCAACAGAGGAGTACTTTAACAGAACTCTATCATGTACCTAACAGACCTGTGTGAACCAACAGAGAAGCACCTACAGAACTCTATCATGAACCAATTGAGAAGTACCTAACAGAGCTATGTGAACCAATAGAGAAGTACCTAACAGAGCTGTGTAAACCAACAGAGAAGTACCTAACAGACCTGTGTAAACCAACAGAGAAGTACTAACAGAACTGGGTGAACCAACAGAGTTGCACCTAACAGAACAGTGTGAACCAACAGAGAAGCACCTACAGAACTCTATCATGAACCAATAGAGAAGTACCTAACAGAGCTGTGTAAACCAACAGAGAAGTACTAACAGAACTGCGTGAACCAACAGAGTTGCACTAACAGAACTGTGTGAACCAACAGAGAAGTACCTAACAGAACTGTGTAAACCAATAGAGAAGTACCTAACAGACCTGTGTAAACCAATAGAGAAGCACTAACAGAACTGTGTGAACCAACAACAGAGTGTACTATTCACATGATATCAGATAAGGTGATACATGAATTATCACAAAATACCATATAATTAAATCACTAACACTACACAACCATAATATATAGACACCGCAAGCGTATGCATACAAAGAGTTTGGGTGGATGCCTCCAGTTGTGTAACACACCGACATGCACACCGACTCCTAGACCGATATGATAGTGGTGGTAAACGCACAGTGCAGCACTTAACGGTGTACCACTAGAGACACACATCAAAGGAGACTTTTTAACATGCAAACAAACGCACATGCACAAGTTCAAGACTGGCATAAGTGTTTGTAGTGCACAATATGCATCCACAGTGGAACCTCTCTATAGAGGACACCACTGGGACCCAGCTGGCTGTCCTGTATACAGTGTAACCTCTCTATAGTGGACACCACTGGGACCCAGCTGGCTGTCCTGTATACAGTGTAACCTCTCTATAGTGGACACCATTGGGACCCAGCTGGCTGTCCTGTATACAGTGTAACCTCTCTATAGAGGACACCACTGGGACCCAGCTGGCTGTCCTGTATACAGTGTAACCTCTCTATAGAGGACACCACTGGGACCCAGCTGGCTGTCCTGTATACATTGTAACCTCTCTATAGAGGACACCACTGGGACCCAGCTGGCTGTCCTGTATACAGTGTAACCTCTCTATAGTGGACACCATTGGGACCCAGCTGGCTGTCCTGTATACATTGTAACCTCTCTATAGAGGACACCATTGGGACCCAGCTGGCTGTCCTGTATACAGTGGAACCTCTCTATAGAGGACACCATTGGGACCCAGCTGGCTGTCCTGTATAGAGACTTGCCCCTAAATCAGAGGTAGATTTCAGAGGTAGCCACAGCTCTATGTGGTTGAGCTACAGATAGTGTCCTTTACAGAGAGGTTCCAGTGTATCTCATAATGGCATGTGGTACAAAGCTGAAACTGACCAAAGAAATATATCCTATGACATGCACATAAAGCACTGCATTAAATTAGTATAAAATAACATTCAGGTATTGTGACAGTGTGCAAAACCACATACATGGACAAGAAGGCTATATGAAGTCACAGACATTGCTCAATTACTCCACCTTCCAACACAAACATATCACTTGAACTGTGTACACAATACCAAGCCAGCATTCCTGTGAAGGCAGCCACGTACAACTCTAGCTGCAGCTCATTGGTCAGATGCACGCATGAAACTGGTTTGAAGGCAAACTGGCTATTTTGTTTGTGCTGCATGCTGTACAGGTATCTTCTGTTTATTTACACGCTCCGTAGAACTGATTAGTAAGCACTAATCAAATGAAAATGTGAGTTCAGGTTGTTTGGTAGACTTTTAGTGAAAAGAACTGGATTAACACCACAGACAAGCGGTGAATACTTCTCTCAATTACATGTAGCTTCAGTCTGGCTTACCTTAAAGTGACTGCTTCCCAACCAGGCTACTAATCCGACTACAAGTTGATCCACATCTTCGAATCCAGATAGAGTGGCCGAGTCGTTGAGAAGATATTTGAGCAAATCGTCTGCCACCTGTAGCCGGACGGTGGTGTTGGTCTGTAACACACCGTTTAGCAGCTTGCTCTCCATCTCTAATCCGTTATATTTGCTCTTCAAGGCGAATCATTCCGTTTTCGAAGATCAACTGTCACCGCGGGAAAGTAGAACTTCTTGGTGGGCTCTTTTTGGAGCAATAATCTTAGCGCCCATATCTAATGAATATGATTACCGGCTGCAGGTTGTCATAGTGACAGCTTGCAGAAAATGGCTGCTTTCGTGGTTGCTGGACGGGTTGACTCTGCTGAGTACTCGCGCGCAGAAATGCTCGGGGACTACCTGTGCGCATCTCTACCACACTTTAAAGTGCACAAAATTCCCGTGGATTCGTCAGACTGGCCGAATTGGATGTCTCAGGCTTGCGAGGAAAGAGGCTGGGTGTGTGATCGCGGCCCGCTGTTGGTGTGGCGAGAGCTGATCGACCGAGGAGGCAAGGGTTTGCTTCTAGGTGGACTGAGCGACTTTGAGCGCTATGCCGAGCATTACTACAAAGTGCGCTTAGACATGCCTGCCGACCTGGCCGGTAGCATTACCGAGGAGAATGTAGCTGCCCTCCAAGCCGCCCAAGTTGAAGCGAGCCAGCGCGTAGTGGAACCTCCGGCCAACGTGTGCATCACCAATGCTGCCCACCCACTTGCCTACCATCTCGTACATCAGGTGTGCTCATCCGGACTGTTCTCCTCCCAGGGTGGCCTGGCCATTCGTCTTCTCGTCAATTCTTTGGACGAAGAAGAAGCAGCAGTGGGCATCTGCATGGAGGCATATGATATGGCCCTGCCACATCTGAAGACTATCACCACTCACACTATTGCAAAAGATGCCTTTGCTGATGTGCATGTGGCATTTCTACTAGATTATCCCCATCATAGTGTAGGTCCTGGAAGTGGTACAAGACATGCAGCTGACAGCCTCAAAGAAGCATCCATGCTGTACCACAGGTATGCACGAATACTAGATTTTCATGGCAATAAGGCCCTCCGTGTTATCATTGCTGGTTCCTATGCTGAAATTGGTGTAGCCGTGTTGGCCAAAACAGCCACATCATTTGCTGCAAACCGCTTCACTGCTCCATCAGAACTGGCTTCCCACCAAGCTAAGGCTATTATTGCGTCAAAGTTGAGCATCAACACATCGCAAGTTGAAAACATAATCATCTGTGGACGCTCGAGAGGTGAAGGAACATTTGCAGACATCTCCCAGGCTTGTGTGTATGACTATGCTAGCTCCATTACAGGGCCCCAGTGGTACTCAAGGCCCATTAAAGAGTGTATCTCTGACCATGATTGGTTGAGTGGCGAATTTCACTCTCTCCTGCTCAAACGAAGCTCTGGAGTGGGGTATGCCTCTACAGGTCCAATTGTTGCCGAATCTGTGACATTGGTGCAGTTTCTGCATCACTGGATCGAGAGCACAAAGGAGAAGCTACTCTCAACTGTACTTTACATTGGTGAGCAGCAGGTGGGTCTCCCCCAGTCAGTGGCGCTCTCGGTGCCTTGCAAGGTGATAGAAGGAGAGATCTGCATTCCTGAAGAGGTTGGCACCATTCTTGGGGAGGAGGCCAGGATGCAGCTCGATGCTGCAGCAGTTGAGATCCGGAACGACCTTGACACCGCAATGCATGCAGCTGAGGTGCACACTGCATCACAAACAAACATCACATGACAAATATCGCTTTGTACATGCATGTGTAATTAACTTACACCTTTGACAACCAGTGTACTTGTACTATGTGTCAATGCATGGTTTAATTGTAGAAAATAAGTATGAGTTCACAGGAATTAAAAAATAAAGCTCTTCTTAATCTCTTCTGCTTTTGTGCAACACTGCTTACTGTGTAATAGTGGAAGAGAGGAATGAGACAGCACACGTACACACACTAGCATGAGACTAGACCAAGTCGATTCATGATCAATCAGACGTTACGGCAACACTATTGACTGCCTTTACTGGTGAATGGGTACGCAGTCACACACAACGAATTCTCAGGTCTATATACGCATATAAGTAAGTGGTTACATATGTATGTAATTGCAATCAATTTGAATAATTCATCATGGAACAAAATTGTCCGCATTATTTACTTGGCTGTGTCAGCTGTGTTACTCATGTATTTCAAACTCGTACGCTGATTTCACGAAGGGGTCTTCTTTCCATCTAAGCATCAGCATGTAGAAGCACGTTAAGTAAGTAAGCCCTGCCTCTTCAATTTTCTCAATCTACGATATTCTTCCACCTGCATAGAGTGGAGAGTGGGGCAATAAAGATGCAAACAGCATATAAAACATGGTTTATTATGCTAAACAAAGTTGCAAGTTGACAGTTGATATATAGTGCTACACACACTAGCTGACCATTCCACGCATTGAATGTACATGTGTGTGTGTGTGTGCGTTGCAGACATCACGGCCATGACATCCATTCAAATATAATGCAAATTTGTTCCATGACTTCAATGAAATAGCTAGCTACTCCTCTTATTGTGTCAAGGTGTTTCAGCTAACGACTTTACTGAAACAGCTGTGAAGAGGAACAATTGAAGGTAATGTTTTAAGGTGGTGAGCATGACAGTGTTCCCAAAGGCAACCTGGAGTGCGTGTAAGAAAAAATGTCTTAGGGCCACTGTACCCTGTTCACCTTGTCATATTCTTCTTATTACTTTTGTTACTAAATTTACTTACGCATGTACACACAATATACCTACACGTATGTAACCATACTAAATCCACGATTCATACACACATGCATACGTACATACGCACCTCTGCCATCATTTGTTTCACCAGGCTATGCTGCTTACGGTGGTCTATGAACATCAACAGTTTTGGCGAGTTGGATGTAGTTAGTAATGGCGAGATCCAGGCAGATGCATCTGGTGGTGACTGACAGGTCACTGGCGTACTACTCTGAAGTCCTGGTCCATCTGTTGGGGACTGCTGAATTTGACTGGGAGTGTTAGGGGACCGTGTCACAGCCCCAGTCTCACTAAGGCCCCCATCTGAGGCCGGCAACTGATAAAGTTGAGCACACATGCTGCAGCTCTCAGCTGGTACTGCTGCAGGTGTCCCCGTGGTAGGGGATAAAGGAATGAAGCACTCGCATCGGACGACTGATGATGTGTGCTCCACAGCAGAGTCATGTTCTTGAGAACGGCATTGTTGGTTCTCTGTAGAATTACTTCTCAATAGACCTGCCTCAGATAAGTCAGTCTCCATAACCATGCAGTCCTTGCTATCTTCATTCATAACTTCACTGATATGTAGACTATCCACTGCAGCACTGTCTAGCAGGGGACTTCCCCCTCCTGACTCCTCGAGCAGGGGACTCCCCCCTCTTGACTCTTCAGTCACCCTAGTCTCATGGGCTTCACGGCTCCTTCCTGTGCCCCCCTCGTTCAAACCACTACCCACTGGCAGACAGTGACGTCTGTCAAGAGAAGCAAGGATTGAATTTGGTAGTTTACGAGTAGTGGAGCAACTAGATTCACTGCCACTGTCTGTGTTGGCAGTCTTGCATTCCACCCATTCACCACCATCATCCTCACTACAGAAGTCTAAAATGTTGACACACGGAACGTCTGAACTATTAACCATTGCAATCTTGGATTTGGCATCTTGCTTGTTGGAAGATGACGGGAAAGTAGAGGTGGCATCATCTCCTTCATCTCTTAGCGCGATTTCCCTCTGTACATCCGTTCTGTCCCACATGTTGCAAGACTTGATATTCACCACTCGGTATAGTGGACTAGCTTTGACTCGCTTAACATCTCCGGGATGCTTGGGCGGCGACCTCTTACCTGGAGAGGCATACTGGACACCCCTGTGTCTACTGCACAAAAACAAGAGGAAAATACTACATATCCACCAAAAAGTATGTTTTTGCTGGTCATACCAATACACCAAGTGCTATACGCTTAATATGTATGTATGTAGTGTGCATTAATACCAAACAGACATCACACTCAGCACAGTTCAATGAATTGCAGTCTAAACATCAAATGTGGCTGAATTCCACAACAGTTTTCACCTCTTTGACTTGCTAGCAGTGGTCCCCGGGTCAGACAGCCGTTTCTTGGGCACTCGTGGCACAGAGTGCTTTGGGGCATCCAGAAGGTAACTCTTGTCCATTACTGTGTCGCCCCCAGCCAGGCACGGAGGCTGTAGCAGTGTGAAGAAGCTGAAATGGGGCCCACGCATACATGCATGCACGCACACACACACACACACACACACTAGCGGCACACACACTAGCTGCAGACATACACACAGACACACACACACTAGCAGCACACGTACACACACTAGCAGCACACGTACACACACTAGCAGCACACGTACACACACTAGCAGCACATGTACACACTAGCAGCACACGTACACACTAGCAGCACACGTACACACTAGCAGCACACGTACACACACTAGCAGCACACGTACACACACTAGCAGCACACGTACACACTAGCAGCACACACACTAGCAGCACACGTACACACTAGCAGCACACGTACACACACTAGCAGCACATGTACACACTAGCAGCACACGTACACACTAGCAGCACACGTACACACTAGCAGCACACGTACACACACTAGCAGCACACGTACACACACTAGCAGCACACGTACACACACTAGCAGCACACACACTAGCAGCACACGTACACACACTAGCAGCACACGTACACACTAGCAGCACACGTACACCAGAGGCTGCTCCTCCCCCATGTAACCACTTCTCAGTATTCCTGTGCAAACAGATCTAGGCCGCTATGGTGTGCAGTATTGAAAGCTGACCGCATGCATGCACCCACACATGTACATACACACAATCAAGGCTCTGTCACAGGAGCGTGAGAAAGCTTCACCAAAACCCTTCTTCTCCCTTGTAAAAGTTAAAACATGACCTCTAAAAGCCCATATCTAGATACGTACATACATAGGACTGCAAATCTGCTACTTTGACTGCAGTTTGAAAATATTCACACTCACCAGAGGAGCAGGATCTAGATACTGCCTGAACACTTCCATGTTGCATCGAGCAGAGGTGCTGCTTCGAAATTGGACCACTGGAATGATCTTCTTTGGCTTCACTGCCCTCACAAAGTGGTGCAGTTCATCCCAGGAGCAGTGGTCCGAATACAGGAACACATGCACACACGGTGAAGAGAGGTTGAAGGGAATGCCCCCTGGTCCACTGTAACGAGCAGTAGGAAGGATCACCATTGTCTCAGCTTCGCTGTTCCATTCTCTGATTCTACAGAGGGAGGAAGGGAGGACATGCTAGGCCTTTCAATAGTCTGCCAGAGGCTACAAGTTGGTCTCTCTCCCCAGATGTTCAATTGTGGCTATTGTGCAATCAAACATCGTGCACGCGAGACTAGCTCATGGCTACGTCAATGATGAAGAGCAAAAGCATTAGGCCTTTCATGTACATACTTCACTTAGCGGCCATAACTGAAGAGGCAACGAGCATCTGAACACAAACAGGCACACCTACCATGACGTGGGCATTCCACAGTACTGTGAAGTGCTATTTTCAAAACTGTCTCATTACCGAAAGGTGAAGGGTCAACGAGTTCATGGTGCACAGAGTTATACTCCAGATCAGTCTATGACGCTGGCCCACTGACAAGCTTTCTCAAACACAAATAAGCATGGCTAAAATGTATATTACATACACTTCTACAGCATGCATATTGACACCATGTGACATACTCGACACGAATGTTTGAGACGTTACACAATAAATACAAGTCATACTAGCCCTATACTGGAACATACGTACATACATAGGTTTGCAACTCGCTGTATGGGCATACGTGCGTGGCCATGCTTTTGTGCAACCTGACGCTCTCAGACAGCAGTGTTTCTGTTTGAATGACGCCAGACTGTTTGACCTTTAATCATCTACCGGATGTTGGTTCCGTTCTGGCTTTGCAGCACACATCCCATACCTAGTCCCTGCCATACAACCCAATTCATTAACACAATTTCACTTTCACTTCACTATCAGCACATTTAATTCAGCCCTTTACTCTTTCAACTTGTCTCCCATCCACTCCCTGATTGCCACACATGACACCATTACTACATACGTAATAGTGGCGTGTGGAGGGTGGGAGACTACCTTCACTGGCGCATTTCCCGTGACACACGACGTTCACATCTGTACGCACATGAGCAGACAGATGCATTCTCTGCATAGCTCTCTACACCATCCCCAAGGTGGGGGGGGGACTAGGGCTGTTTGCAACTCAGCAATTCACATGAAGTCAGGTCAAATCCTAATGCTAACTGTGTAATGTACCAAGCCATGTGTGAAGTGCTGAGATGGCACATTATCGATTTCTGTATACGTAAAAACAAGTAGTATTAGACCCTCTTCCCTCCACATGCCCACCCCAAGCCTGCTGTGTGTGCATTCTCATCCTTCACCTCTTCATGGTTCAGCTATCCATGCAAAAATTCACATGTACCATTTCAGATTAGCATATCAACTCACAGCTCCACATACAAGCATCACGTAACGAGTACTTTGTATCACGTACTAAAGTACTCCCCAGATAGCAAGACTGTGTGTAGATACCCCTAATCTGCCTACCCTCCATACATACCTTCTCACATATCTAGCTGTACACCCAACAATGATGTCATACATACATACATACATACATACATACATACTAGACCAAGGGACACCTGGCAGGGAAGCACCTCTCCAATAACATCCCTAACTTCCTTTGTCTGCCTAGCACACAAGGTGCGAACTAGCAGCTGGTCAGGTGGACAGGATACAGCAATTGAGGGAGGCCATAGGGAGGGTCTTAGGTATGTGCAACAAATCCTATGAAGCCACATGTGATGTATAGAGTCACGCACTGTATAGCGTATATATCTAGTACATACAAGTGCGTACACACATACACTGCTACTTTTCTCAAAAGCTCCACTGCAAAGATTCATTCATGATTTGCTGTTAGTACATCCAACTACACACCACAAACACACACACCACACACACTACACAGACACACACAGACACATCAAATGCTCCTCACATGCGGTCATTGATGCCCCTGTTCTGCACCACCCTGATGCGCACACCATCCAAGTCATCGGTGAAGACGTCACTCAAACCCATCAGTGCCAGACGCTCCAGTCTCTCCTGCGTCACTCCAATGGGCAACCCCAAGGAAACAGCCACACTGCAGAGATGGAGAGAAAGACAGAGCAACATAGCATTACCTTGAACTAGCCCATAGTTCATGCTTTCAACTTCCATGGTTCTAGTGATGGAATGAGCTAATAGGAATGGGCACTAGGAATGATGTGCACGCATACACAGGTACTCCACTTAGGTAAGCACAGTGCAACTGCAGTAACTCTCAAACTCTGCCACCAACCCTACTCTGCACACATGCCTTGGCACACAATTCAGCTACGATAGTTACTTCCCTTCCCTCGCCTTCTCCTGTCAGTGGCCACTCTCCCACCTCCTCCCTCCTCCCCTCCTCTCTCCCTCTCCCCCTCCTCCCTCCTCCCTCCTCCCCTCCTCTCTCTTCTCCTCCTCCCTCCTCCCCTCCTCTCTCCCTCTCCCCCTTCTCCCTCCTCCCCTCCTCTCTCCCTTCCCCCTCCTCCCTCCTCCCCTCCTCTCTCCCTCTCCCCCTCCTCCCTCCTCCCCTCCTCTCTCCCTCTCCCCCTCCTCCCTCCTCCCCTCCGCTCTCCCTCTCCCCCTCCTCCCTCCTCCCTCCTCCCCTCCTCTCTCTTCTCCTCCCTCCTCCCCTCCTCTCTCCCTCTCCCCCTCCTCCCTCCTCCCCTCCTCTCTCCCTCTCCCCCTCCTCCCTCCTCCCCTCCTCTCTCCCTCTCCCCCTCCTCCCTCCCCCTCCCTCCTCCCCCTCCTCCCTCCTCCCACTCCTCCCTCCCTCTCCCCCTCCTCCCTCCCCCTCCCTCCTCCCCCTCCTCCCTCCTCCCACTCCTCCCTCCCTCTCCCCCTCCTCCCTCCCCCTCCCTCCTCCCCCTCCTCCCTCCTCCTCCTCCTCCCCCTCCTCCCTCCCCCTCCCTCCTCCTCCTCCTCCTCCTCCCTCCCCCTCCTCCCTCCCTCTCCTCCCTCCTCCCTCCCTCTCCTCCCTCCTCCCTCCCCCTCCTCCCTCCCTCTCCCCCTCCTCCCTCCCTCTCCCCCTCCTCCCTCCCCCTCCTCCCTCCCCTCCTCCCTCCCTCCTCCTTCCCCCTCCTCCCTCCTCCCTCCTCCCCCTCCACATTCCCCTCCTCCCTCCCTCCTCCTTCCCCCTCCTCCCTCCTCCCTCCTCCCCCTCCACATTCCCCTCCCTTCCCCAAATCACCCACTGGCACAGGAGGCTCTCCTTCCCCAAGGTGTCCATGCCCAAGACAACTTGTCCCTTCTGGTGAGAGGCAAAGAACTGCTGGATGGTGGAAACTATGTTTTGAGCCACTGAGGTCTGTGGGAGAAGTTGAAGTGATAGATGCAAGGCGGGTGAGTGAGGTGGACACAGAAGTAAGAACATGTTTGTGTGTACATCCATCAAATTCTACATATCGTTCAATTCACCCCTCACTTTCGTTCCTCAAAGATCTTCAAGCTCAATAGTGCGTATGCATACATGTACATATCGATGGATTTGTTCATGTGTGCATGTATATAGCCAAACACGTTAGTTTGTGGCAACTACTACACCCAATGCCAAGTACGTATGTATGAGTGTGCCACTAATAGAGATAGTCAGTCACTGCCGCCACCACAAGATCACAGTTGAATTTAAACAGCATGAAAGTAAATTTGGTGAGTCGTTCAGGGAGTGTTTGAGAGTTCCAGGGAGTCTAGCATCAAAAGACTTTTTCAATTACTTTTCAGTTTAAATTGGGGGAGACCCACAGTGTCCCCAATATTGAAATCGTATATATTACTTATTAATTGACATTCCACAGGGCTACAGGCAATCAGAATGAGCACAGAGACTTCCTCTCTTCAAAGGGGGCAGTCAAATGGTCTGACAGGTTACAATAATCATTTGAACAACACACACTGCACTGGATTCAATCACATCACCCATTTGTGTGTACACAGGGAAGGGAATCCATATCTACAGCTGGGTGTGGGCAGGATGTTACCAGACAATCACGTAAGTCCAACTGTCTAAGCACAAAGCTCTTTGTTAGGTCAGCCTCCAATAAGCCATGCAATTTCAGACACCACAGAGCTAAATTCATCACAGCCACTGTCATCCTCACAACCACTTCCTGCTTCACAACCACTTCCTGCCTAACAGCCACTTCCTGCCACTGTCATCCTCACAACCACTTCCTGCTTCACAACCACTTCCTGCCTAACAGCCACTTCCTGCCTGACAGCCATACACATATCCATGCCCTCATGGATTCTGCAAGCAACTCACCCTTGGTGGAAACTTGCAACTTGGATCACAGTAAGTGTTGTCAAGGTAGAGCACATCAATGCTCTTGCAACCTGACATGAACGCGACCTCCGGGTACGTCCCTTCTTTGTCAGCCTCATACCTGCCGTGGGAGGACACAGCGCTCCAATCATGATATATTCAATTACGCGTGTTTAACTATCTTATCACACCCCATGTCAATGCAGTCATGCTTTAAGAAATCATACAAACACAGATAACCACGCCATTGGTATCCTGTCTTGTCTGTTTCTCCCAGTACCAGCCTAGGAGATGCCTGCTGATAGCGCCAACTGAGACAGTAGGCATATCGTATCACTCACAGAGTCACTAGTGTGATAATGTGACTCAAATTCTCTCCATTGCATACACATAATGTGGCATATGACTTGGGCCCTTGTAGTTAGTCCATGTATTGTACTGTAAGTAGCTAGTCTAATGTCTACAGTCAAGAGTACATACTAATGTAGCTTTGCTCAGAAATTCCCTTCCAAAATCATGCAATTGTACACCAGTGTAAGATAGTCAATACAATATGGAGGCTTGGTATGTATATGTATGTGTGTGATGTACAGTGAGTGAACACCGAGCAGCATGGTTGTGGTGAGGAGTGGGGGAGCAGAGTAACTGGGCTGAGATGTATAAGGTGGCTGAAACTGTTTGCAGGTACGTACCTGAAGTCTCCAGTGTACAGGATGGTCCCAAACTCTCCTTCAAAGAGGAACATGGCCGATCCTGGGCAGTGCTGTGCGTCAAAGGCAGTCACAGTGAAGTGGTGCTGAGGACCACTAACACTCTCCACGTATACCGTCATCGGCTGTTCATAGTCAAGCTCCACCTGTTGAGTCAGTGATGGTGCGCATACATACATACATACATACATGCATACATACATACATACATACATATGCATTTAAACATGTGATGTCAAGATCATATATTCCGTGAACAGTTGGTAACACATAGACATTTCTTGTTTCCCTACACTCAATGGATATTCACCCTCCAACATGTGCGCTTGCTTCACATAACACACATGCACACATAATATACACATATACACATATTAAACCTCTGTGCAACGGTGTACACAGGCAAACATTTTGGCCTAATAATTAAACAGGTAGCTGCTTAAGGACATTGTAGGCTGGTTACTATAGACAAGTGGTAGCACATGAATAAAGTGAGCTTGCTCGTTGTGTGTGTGTGTGTGTGCGCGCGCGCGTGTGTGTGTGTGTGTGTGTGTGTGTGTGTGTGTGTGTGTGTGTGTGTGTGTGTGTGTGTGTGTGTGTGTGTGTGTGTGTGTGTGTGTGTGCACCACTTCCTGGTGCTCCAGTGTACGATGCTTACTGTGGAGTTAGTGAAAACCAGATGCTGGACACCAATGAGTGGCACCCAGGGCTACATAACCAAGTGTACTCTGCCACAGATAGACAACATGACAGAAATGCAGACAGCCGGAAAGGCACAGAGGCACTCATAGAATACCCCAGTGGCCGTTACATCAACTGTCATGCATCCCAGACAAGCCATCCATGCAACGTAGTCCCAAATTCCACTTAGCTTGATCAGAAGCCATGTTGTAACACACCCACGACCACAAAGGGAATTACCCCTCAAACAGGATGTGTCTCCACCCATATGCCCTTAAATGGAAATGGAATGTGGTTGCACCACACCAAGCAACAGGTGTGGGTGGGGTGTAAACATTTGTTTGCTGACTCTTGTACCACAGACAGAGGCGCCCTTTGGGTGAAGGGCACATACCAGTGCCTGACCAAGTGTACACACACTTGCTTGTATCAGGAGTCACTGTATGGGGGTGGAACAGCGTTGGTTAGGGGCAACATACCCCTATTAGGTCAATGACACATGCTAGTGCCTGACCAAGGACGCACACTTGCTTGGACGCAGTTGGGAATTATTGGGGGTGGACCGGTGTGGGTCGAGGGCAGAGCTATTAATGGAGTCTGACCCTATTGGGTTGGGTTGGGGGGGGGGGGGCATGTGGACACCTGTGACAAACTGTGTACTGCTTTGAAGCAGTTTGGAAACATCATGAGTGGAATGGTGGGGGAGGGAGGGGGGTCCCTGGTACATAGCTAGCATGGTGTGAGTGTGTGTACCAGCTGAGGATACACACTGTCTGTGTGTACTGGTGGTACACTTTGGGAAACAGTGACATTGAAAAGTTGAAGGGACACAGTATGGGAACTCCCCTGTAGATACACCTCCACAATGGAGTGTTGAAGTGAGTCATATGTAAACACAGGGACAGACACAGTGTAGCATGTCAGACCCTCCACATCTCCAACCTTACACCACAGTGCCTAAAGAGGGCTCCCTCATCTCTGTGGTGCAAGTGCCTGGGGGTGGACATGGTCTAGCGCACTAGACTAGGTAACAGAGAATCAATTAGCATACAGTAAAAATGGACATCAGTTAGACTCCATGTCTGAACAATGCTGAAAAGAAGCTTGTGTGGGTGTAGGTATATAATTTTTCACACTTCCTGGCATTCAACAGGAAGGAATACAGTGGCACTCCTACGCCACTCACTCCCTGTGCCACTCCCACAAGCACATATTCCTTGTAGAAAGAGGAGAAGGCCACACACATACACGCACCCAATGCTTTATGTACCAGCCCTATCTTTTAAGAACAACCTCTCTTACACAATGAGATGAAGTGACTGGTGTTAGTCTGTAAGTTGTGGTCGAGCATGAGATGCCACTGACACATGCTTTCACAAGGGCATGTGTACAATGTGTGTACATACATCTTTTCATGACTGAGGAGCAGAGTTGATAGTTGTTGGTACACACATGCAAAGACATTCAAACAATTAGCAAAGTCAAGCCATCTACACATTCAGAGATGAATGCATTTCAAGAACACCGGCTGCTGAACACACAATGGAATCCATTCAGCTTGCTACTATCGACTCATACAGCCTCTAATAGTTGTTACACATCTACAATATTTATGTATTTCATAGTTTAATGGCACATTGAGATGTCAACAAAAGCTTTTTGCTCACTTTGGGCAGACAACATGTCTCTAAATGCAATGTATGTATGGTATTATGGAAGAGGCACAGTGCAACTTGAATGGCACCAGGAAGACCACCCAGTAGCACATTCTATAAAGAGACATTCATCCTCTAAAAGATATTCACAGGAGGATTAAAACTTTCACGTGCACAAGCTGAGCACTACAAACTGTGGCATGCGTGTACAGCACATCACACCCCCATCATCTAGTGGGACATATTTCATTTCCTCTACTCAACATTCCTCACACCCATGGGGAAGAAGTGCAGACACACACACATGGACTCACGCATGCAGAGACATGAACACAGATGCAAACACCAGCAGATTGGTGCTCCCTGCAAATTCATTGAGCATGATCCAACTGACCAGTAACTCATAGGCGAAGGAAAACTTTTGCCTCAGGAGTCTAGCTGTGACAGGAGTGCAATAGATTCGGTACGGGAACTGTCTTGTAAGGCCTTCAATGTGATCTAATAGAAGAGATGGATAGAACATATAATAATTGACAAGTGGTTCACTTGTACACCATAGGCATAGCAGCTAACCCATATCTGTGATAGCAGCAGTACATGTACTCGGAAGGTATGTCACAGTGTCATGAAGGCGAACAGACCTGAGTGCATATGGGTCAGAAAACGAACACATTTCGGAGGCACGCCTTTGATTGTCCAGTAATCCACTACAATGGGCGTGTTTGGAATATGATGGCCATTTCCTTTGCCCATTGCCCATTCCCCGCCAAAGGCCAACGGAAACCCGCGCAATATCTTCAGTTATTACATCACGCAATATATATTAAGATATGACGTAATATGCTATATACCGCTACATTACCTCATATTTGTTACTAATTTCAGTCAATGACCACGCCCAGGTCACGTACATAAGTCCGTTGCACCACCAGTTCGCAACTCTTGTGCCTTGCGCCATTGCAGCGGTGATTTCGTCCACTCCTGTTGTTCTGGAGTGACGGTCGGAAAGAAGAATAAACCGTAACTGAAGTAAAATCACCGTAGGGCGTCTGCCTGACCAGGGCATTTTCAGAGACTTATCCACAGAGTCTTCATCGGCTTCGCCTTCTCCAGGGTCGGCCGATTCAAGGCGCAGAGCTTTATTTAGAAGTAGGTAGTACTTAGGCACTGAGCGGTAGACCACTGTTTGGTAGTTCGTGGTACCGACAGTGGAAGAGTTGGATTACCTAATCACATACAACATTTTTGACGAGACGAATACTTTTCAGAACTTCGGATTCAACAAACCATGGAAGCAAGAGCCGCAACGTGCATCTTCGTATGTTCCCACAATGGAGGAGATATCTACCTGCCGAGCAAGCGACAGCCTCCCCCTGTTAGTGGGAGGCGGGTACGAGGCGGCGCCTCTCTACCCCAGCAACTTCTCTCCTGCTAAACAGTCGGCCGAGCCCTGTAAGTCGACAGTGCGCATTCACCCAATACACATACAGGTCATGTACATAAGTAATACGAGTAGTACTGGTGCAGTTTGTAGTGCGCGCGCCCGTGACACTAGGTCTAGCTGTGTGTGTGTGTGTGTCCAGCTTATACCCCTTTGTTGCTCTGTTTGATGTGCTTTAGGGGGCTTTGGCCAGCCACTCCTCTCCGAGGAAGGGTGTTACAGAGACAAGACCACTGATGTGGATGCCACGGTTGAACCAGATCCAGTTCTGAGAGCACTGTCATTCATGGATGAAAGCTCAAACCAGTCAGTGATTTCAACTTATTCTGATTCAGGAATCCACAATTGTCCCGACGGACTTCTGGACAGAATGTATGAGGATCTACATGTCAACCTGCAGTCCCCAGATGGTGGTTACGTCTCTGGAACACCCCGGACTCGAGAGGGTGGCTTTTGGATGGATGATGCTCAACTGTACTCGCCTACTGTTGACTTCTCCATACCACCCACCACTACAGATTACACCAGCAACAGCATGCCCACACCAGCTTCCCCAGATGCACCCTACCCAGCCTTTCATGGAATGGCGGAGTTCACTACCATGCCTCAGCCTCAAATTGATGGGTACAACTTCCCAATCATCTCCCCAAAACCTTCAGTTCCATACCCACCACCTCAGCCCATCACAGATGATAAGTGCTCACTCAGACGCAAGAAGAACAATGAAGCAAGCAAGATCTCTCGTGACAAACGGCGTAAGAAGGTCAAGGGACTGGAAGTTCGAGAGGCTGAGCTGGTTGCAGAGAACCAGTCCCTCAGGAGTGTAGTCCAGGAACTTGAAACTGAGATTGCTGTCATTCGTGAGAAGCTGCTACAGAAGCTGATTCGGCCCCAAGCATAGCTAATGTAAACTGTCTACTTTTACCAAACAACTTTTTGTTTTACATTTTGTAGTTTGTAGTGAACAATGTTTGTTTCTCAGTGCACGTAGGACGTGTGTTGTATTGAATTTTGTATCTCTTATCTTAGTAATAGACTAGGCTTGTGGACAGTATTTGAGTGTTACGCATCACATTATCACGCAGGTCTCCTTTGTAACTTTACCTACAATATTCTAGCAGTGTTGTCATTGTTGTCATTCAATAAATGCTCATATGAATGATTGTTCAGTGACAGTCACCGTTCAGTGCTCGGGCAGCACGTCCCCTTGCTTGTTTCCGTGGTAACGAACCTTGGGGCGGAGCGGATAGAAAATGGCTACTGTATAACAGTTGCACGGCGCGGCTGATATATACACCATGGCTGGAAACGACCAGTTGGCCATAGTATGCTATAACCCTAGGTTAGCGCGTGCCGTGCATCACTCTTATTTGGCTACTGACTCTGTCCTTCAAGGCTGCCATCAACTACTACGCTAAGGAAGGGCTGTACAGGCACCTCCAGACAGTTGTCCTGGAATACGTCAAGAGGTACGGATCAGACCCCGTTCTGTTGTTCTGGAAGGCGTATGGACTCGTAATGGAAGGTTTGATGGCTGCCCGTTGGTTTGGGCGTTGCATTCTTGCAAGACAAGTACTACGTGCGTGTACAGCTTTATTTGGGCGATATGGTCTGATGTGCGTACGTTGGCTAGTAGCTAATCTCCTAAAAGATTGAAGGAAGCTAACAGAACTGCAATTAATGTCACTGTGTGTAGGCTCCAGGGGTGTGGTGATAGCACAGTAGATGGTGACAAGATGTGTGTGTGTGTACGTACATATGTATCTATTGGTTGCTTGCCAACTGGAGATACCTTGGAATGGAATGCATCTAGCACTGTATATATTATGTTTGCTTGGTAGTACTTAATGCATTGGTATAGACAGAGCTGTAGAGCTGCTAAAGAGCTGTGTGTGTGTTTGTGTGTGTGTGTGTGTGTGTGTGTGTGTGTGTGTGTGTGTGTGTGTGTGTGTGTGTGTGTGTGTGTGTGTGTGTGTGTGTGTGTGTGTGTGTGTGTGTGTGTGTGTGTGTGTGTGTGTGTGTGTCTGTGTGTGTGTGTGTGTATGTGTATGTATGTGTGTGTGTGTGTGTGTGTGTGTGTGTGTCCGCATGCGTGTGCTTCCTCTGCAGACCAGATCCCTGAGGGGATCCGGGAGTTGGAGGGCCTGCAGGACAACAGAGACCTGGTGGTGTGTGCCCCCCTCCTGCTGGTCCACGCCCACAAGAGATGCAAGCTTGTAGGTCAGTGCCAGCCATGCATTGTCCTACATACATACGCATCTCCACAAGTCATACAGTACACCTCAAAATCTGGGAGATTTGTGCACATACTGAGATTGTGATGACCCTTGATTGTGTCATGATGTCCTTTAATTAAGGGTCACTGTCACCGCATTGTGTGCGACTATCATATCCACCTCTCCATTTTTTGATATCCCCCCCTCCCCCCCCCCCCCCCATTCAATGCTGAAGTATATGCTCTACCATCACAGTAGTAAGTAGCACACACGTTTACGCATACTCTGTTTACTATGACTTTCAATTTTTAGATCGCGATGCCATTCACAGCCTTGAATCTCAAGTTCGTAGCCAGCGACAGAATTGCGGAGAGAAGGTAATAAGTGCTGGCCACTTTATACGTACGTATGTAGCCAGCTCTTGGTACCTTGCCTTTGTCAGTGGCATAAAAATGGCTGTTTCTTGCCTAAAATCCAGGCTTATACCCTTTGACCCCGCCTGTGTGAGAGGGTCTAGCAGCCTAGATCTGTGCTTACTATTCTGTAATACATTACATTATGTGTGTATCTGTCTGTCTGTCTGTCTGTCTGTCTGTCTGTCTGTCTGTCTGTCTGTCCGTGTAGGCCCTGTACTATGCGGCAATGGTGCTGTGGCACCTCGGTCGAGGTGAGAAGGCTCGTGAGTATGTTGACAAGATGCTTAAGCTCTCACCTGGGTCAGTGGAGGGGATGGTCCTCAGAGGATGGATTGACCTCACATCCAGCAGAGAAAGCCATGCAAAGAAAGCTCACAAGATATTTGAGGAAGTGGTAAACAGGTGTGTTCTACTATACACATGGCCTCTAATGAAACGACTTGTAGCACCTCCTTGCGCCTCTCTCCACTTCTCCCCTCGCAGCTCCGACCACCCCAAGCCTGTGCTGGCTCTCTTGGGGCAGGCACAGCATCAGGTTAACCGCCACACCTTCAGCGGAGCACTGAAGACGCTCAACCAGACCATCCTCTCTTACCAGGAGTTCCTTCCTCCCTACCTGGATAAGATGAAGGTGCAGATTGCCCTACAAGAGTGGGAGCAGGCTGTGGAGACAGCACAAAGGTGGCCACGGGCATGTATAAAGCACTCCACTTCTTGTTCACTGTACACTTGGTCCATGATGTCTTAGAGTTCTGGGTCACGTGAGCGTTCTTGTAACTCCCGTGCCATGCAGATGTCTCATCATGGACATTAACTGCATAGAGGCACACAAGACAATAGTGCTGAACCAGCTGGTGTGTGAAGGCCGGACGAGGGAGGCTGCAACCAAGGTTGGGGACCTGATCCACCTGGTGGACCGATTCGAGCCCCTGAACCACTCCCTGTACTACCAGCTCTCACTACCCTTGGCAAGATTGGTGAGGGCAGTCTAGAGGAACTACCATATGCACACATGAAGTACTGTACGTATGTGCATATACTGGCAGTGCTGAGGAATGCTTCCAGTGGTGGCTGCTGAAGGACACTCAACTGAAGACTTCTATCTTGCCATCCTGTCCTCGTAGATCCATCCTCCTCTTACGTAGCTGCATAGGTCTTGACCGCTCAGACGCTTAGACTTATACCAGCTGAGAAAGAGCTACAGATTGAAATGTCTGGGTATAGATTGCGCTATAGCTCAATAACGTTCCCCCTCAGGTCTTGACCAGTTTGTATCCTCCTCTCATGTCAGTCTCTTTCTCCTCTTCTTCCGTTCCCCTCTCAGTCCTGCCGCAACCTGATGGTGCTGCAGCAGACTGGGACCTTGCTCGAGCGGGCCCTCTCCCTCGCCCCTCGCAGCGCCGAGTACCACACAGAGCAGGCCTACCAGACCCTGCTGCACGGCAAGGTCAAGGAGGCTCTGCAGCAGTACAAGAAGGGCTTCAACTTGGATGAAACCAGTGTGCCCGCATTGGCAGGTACACCACAGGTTGTGTGTCAGTGCATGTGACACACACACACACACGCGCGCACACACATCTCGACTAGGTAGGGTGTGGCACACTAGACTACAGAGGGTGTGGCACACTAGACTACAGAGGGTGTGGCACTGGTGGATTGACAGAGCCGCCGTTAGTCCACACAGTCCAGATCACCCACCCCACACATGCCGTACATGCAGGCATCATCCACTGCCAGATCCTGGAGGGACAACTGGAGGACGCCGCACAGCAGCTGGAGTTCCTGGGTGAGGTGCGCGCCTCGCTGGGCAAGCTGCCAGAGCTGCTCTACCTGGAAGCCCTGCTGTCCCACCACCAGGGTCAGCCGCAGTCTGAAGTGGTCGCCAAACTGGAGGAGGCAGCTCTCCTGCACTTTGAGCAAGTTAAGGTAGTGACTCCCGCCACACTGACCCTGTATTGTGCTGGAACCTACATACGTACTTCCTGCAGTAGTGTCCTCATTCAGTCTCTCTAATGGATTCCCCTTAGATTTGTCCTAAGCATGTCTGCATATGATAAACAAGACAAGGATGACCATATCTAACTGTACTGAGCCATGTACGTTGTAACCTCTCTATAGAGGCCACAATTGGGACCCAGCTGACTGTACTGTATACAGTGTAACCTCTCTATAGAGGGCACCATTGGGACCCAGCTGGCTGTCCTGTATACAGTGGAACTTCTCTATAGAGGGCACCATTGGGACCCAGCTGGCTGTCCTGTATACAGTGGAACCTCTCTATAGAGGGCACCATTGGGACCCAGCTGGCTGTCCTGTATACTGTGTAACCTCTCTATAGAGGGCACCATTGGGACCTAGCTGGCTGTCCTATATACGTACAGTGTAACCTCTCTATAGAGGCCACCATTGGGACCTAGCTGGCTGTCCTATATACAGTGTAACCTCTCTATAGAGGGCACCATTGGGACCTAGCTGGCTGTCCTGTATACAGTGGAACCTCTCTATAGAGGACACCATTGGGACCTAGCTGGCTGTCCTATATACAGTGTAACCTCTCTATAGAGGCCACCACTGGGACCCAGCTGGCTGTCCTGTATACAGTGTAACCTCTCTATAGTGGACACCATTGGGACCCAGTTGGCTGTCCTGTATGCAGTGTATCCTCTCTATGGAGGACACATTTGGGACCCAGCTGGCTGTCCTGTATACAGTGTAACCTCCCTATAGAGGACACCATTGGAACACAGCTGGTTGTCCTGTATGCAGTGTAACCTCCCTATAGAGGACACCATTGGGACACAGCTGGTTGTCCTGTATAGAGAGGTGCCTCTAATTCAGAGGTAGATTTGTACACAACTCTACGTGTTTGGGACTGCAGACAGTGCCCTCATTAGAGAGGTGTCCCTTATTCAGAGGGTCCTTTATAGAGAGGTTCCACTGTAATAAGTAAGATCCAGCCGATTTGTTTACACACCTTCTCACCCACTCTTACCCTGCCCTTCTCTGTGGCATCAGGCAATTCCCCTTGGGGCCAAGTTCTTCCAAGTGCTGAACCCTGACCTTGTGCTCCAAATGGCCCAGCTGCTGCTCCTGCAGTCTCCCACAGAGCCCATACGATCTGGAGACAAGGTCCCGGATATTCTCAAGAAGTGTGCTGGGCTGTTGGACCCTCTGTCTACCACTGCCCCGGGGGTCATTGATGCACACTACCTCCTGGCTAGGGTCAAGTACCTTGCCGGTGAGCGTAGAGGAAGTGTGCTTGATAAGAAGTGTACCCATGCACTACACACAAGCACACACACACACACAAACACACACGCACAAACATCCACACACACACACAAACACACACACACACAAATGTCCACACACACACACAAACACACACACACAAATGTCCACACAAGCATGCATGTGTGCACCACATACATACATACGTACTCGCTCCTCTCATACGTACTGTACATGTGTCCCTACATGCACTGGCCTCCTCAGGTGAGATGGAGACCTCCAAATCGCTGCTGCAGAAGTGCCTTGACCACGACCCGGGGTTCACTGAGGCGCACCTCCTGCTGGCCCAAGTGCACCTCCACCAGGGTAACGTCAGCCTCTGCTCACAGATCCTGGAGCTGGGACTGAGCCACAACTTTGAGGTGCAGCACGGCAGCCCTCCCTTGTACTCGGTTCACATGTGTGTACTAGGGATGTGCAATTACGAGAGTGTGTGGTATCACCATTATTGCCGATTGTTGCTTACGAGGTGTCACGATTAATCGATTAATTAGCTCTACAGGACCTCAGTGTGTAATGTCATATGTACAATATAGTATTATAGATAGAAATGTACAAAAATAAGTCTATGACAAAACATAACATAGTAGAACATAGAAGTATTATCTGGTAACACAGCAGAGCTCCCCCCCCCCCCACACACACACGCTTGAGCCCCCCCTATCCCCCCCCCCCTGTGTGTCAGGCCACCCTGTACCTCCACCCACTGCAGATCCAGAACTTCCCTGTGTTCCACATGGTGCGGGGGAGGAATGAGAAGCAGCAGGAGGGCTATGCTGCTGCCATTGAGGCATTCAAGACCACACTAAGACTGCTCGGTGCTAGCAGGGACCAAGGTGCATGTGGTAACCCGTGGGGGCATTGGTGTGGAACACGTGCATCTGCACCCATGACTTTGTTTGTGGCAAAGCCAACAACACAGAATGAAACTAGAATGATGTTGAGCGTACACGCAGCAACAATTTCAGTGAGAGTAAGACATTTTTAATGGGAAAGTCTTGTCAGTTTTTTGCCTAGTTCCGTGTTAGTATTCCATAGCATGAGCCTCTACGACATCAACACTGAATAGAACAAGGGAGAGATTGATTGCATGCCCACTACAAGGTCTCTCCTTGTGCTGCAGGCGGTCTACAAGTGGTGAGCGCTCCTCGCATTGTGTCTTCTACATAAATCGAACGAATGTTTTGTGGTCAACTTGATGATGACAGATTGTCGGCTCTGCTGCTGCTATGTACTATGTCTATGCCTGCCACACCAGGAATAAGGCTTCTGGTTGGGTGGTTTGCGGAGAAGCAGTTCCTGTAAAGCGAGACTGATTGACTGGGGTAGTAACATTGGTTGCTTCCACCACTGCGACTAACCTGCACTTGACTCACTCGCTGTGATGGTCATTTGATTGGTCAGTGCGAATAAATAAAGGCGCCCAATCGCTAGACTGTGGTTTAATTAAAGAATGTCCCGTGCTAATTGCTTACGTTAGCCTTCCCTTGTGTTCAGTGAAAGAGTCAGTTGTGTATTTACGTACCCTGCACTGGATGTTCATCCCTTCTGTACTCCCCCCCTCCCCCCCTGGGTCCTGCTAGATGGAGCGATTCAGCGTCGAGGCTGCCGCTCCACGATGGCACAGCCCCTCAGCATCAGTGACCGTGCCACAGTTCACCTGGAGCTAGCGGACACGCACCTCCTGTTGGGACAGGACAGGGAGGCCGCACTCGTGATGGAAGGGGCTGTGAAGGAGTTTGCAGGGACTGGGGAGGAGATGAGGTGAGAGGGGTGTGGTGGGAGGTGTGGTCGAATAGGCTGAGGTGTGGGGTTGTTCAGTCAAGTGAGTGAAGTGATGAGGGGTGGTATGCTACGGTGTGTGTGAAAGTGAGTGAGTGAGTGTGTACACGTGTGTATACATATGTACGTGCATGTATACATCCATGGAGTCATACCTACTTACATACATAAATACATACATACATACATACATACATACATACATACATACATACATACATACATACATACATACATACATACATACATACATACATACATACATAAATACATACATACATACATACATACATACATACATACACTCATACACACATTACCGACTCAAGCTGGTGCCTTTGTATGTAACCCTTTCCCCCCAGAGTACAAGTAGCCAGTGCAGACATCATCCTGCAGCATGGCGATGTTGAGAAGGCACTAAAGGTCCTGAGCAAGGTCACTCCAGAGCAGGCACATTACACAGAGGCTCGCAAGAAAATGGCTGACATTTACCTGAAACACCGGAAGAACAGGAAGCTGTACATTACCTGCTACAAGTAAGTGGGTGTGTCCATCCCAGGATGGGCGGGGCATCACAGAGCCCAGCATGTGGGTGTGGTGGTGTCCGTCCCAGAGTAGGCGGGACAGCACACAGCAAGTTGATGTGTTGGTGTGGCTCTCCTCTCCTCTCCACTGTTCTCCCTCCTCCTTCAGAGAGTTGGCCTTGAAGCATTCTAATGCTCAGTCAGCTCTGCTGTTGGGCGATGCATACATGAATATACAGGAGCCAGAGAAGGCCATTGAGGTGTACGAGAGTGCCCTTAAGAGGAACCCTAGGGACAAGCTACTTGCCAGCAAGACGGGGCAGGCTCTGGTAAAGGCACACAGCTACAGCAAGGTGAGACTGAGAGGTTGCTTTGGTCAATTGAGTACCTACACCAACAAGTACTGTAGGTAGCTTCTTGATTCAGCTAGAGTAAAGATTCATTACCACGTCTATAAATCATCTGTTTTGTACCCCTTTGCAACTGAAGAAGGCCCTTTTGGGGCCGAAACGTTTTGCTAAGTGAAGCTATCTACCACATGTCTTACGCTCGAGAACCAAGGAACTGCCTATTTATAGACGTGGTAAAGAATCTTTACTCTAACTTCTTGATTCAGGCAATGTTTCACCCATCACGGACTTCATCTGGTGCACGAGTTGTTTCACTATGTATCAATACAGCGAGCCTGATACATTTATAGCAGTAGTACTGAGAGGGTATGCTGTACTACGCAGCACAGTTAAGGCTCCACTGTTCACTGCTGAGGCGCATCTAGTCTGCATCCTGAGATGTGATCCTCTGAGTGTGCCTAGCCTTTTGGTAGTCGACATTTGGCGGTGTAGCATTGCTCGTTAGCACCATTTCTGCCATAATGGCAGTATGTTACAAACTGACCTTTCATCAACCTCTGCAATGTGTAGGCTCTCACCACTACCTGTACTGAACACAAATATACATGTAATATATGACAGTGTACATACATAAATGCCAATATTATATGCATTGTGGACTGCAATTGTCACGTACATTGCACACTGTATCCATAGTCTGGTAGAGGCTCATGCTATGTTGTCTTATACTCCGCAGTTGACGAAGACCTTCGGGTCAAAACGTCCTGCATCATATTGAATTACTGCTATGTATATTGCTTTGAAACAACTTTGACAGTTCGCAGTGATCTAGATGTCTGGCCCTGCTATCCCGCTCTCCTGCAGGCTGTCAACTACTACGAAGCTGCCTTGAAGAACAGCATGGAGTCCCAGCCTCACCTCCGTATGGAGCTCGCCGAGCTCTACCTCAAGCTGAAGCAGTTTGAGAAAGCCGATCGCACCGTGCGCACAGGTTTGAGTGAGATCCGTGAGGCGGGAGAGAACCTAACTCACCTGATGGATGCGACTCGCTACTGGCAGCTCCTGGCCAGGGTGTACCGGGAGGGGGGGAGTGAGGTGGTGAAGGTCACCACTGCTCTGGAGAACGCCAGGGACAACCAGGCAAGGTGTGCTGGCAGTGAACTACATACGTATGACGCTCAGTTCTACATCCACAATAGCCAGGAAACTTTGAGTACAAACATTTCGACAGCTTACAGATGTCTTCTTCAGTGTAACACTAACACAGTGTAACTGAAAAAGGCAGCTGTAAGCTACCAAAGCATTTGTACTCCGGGCCTGGCCAGTGTGAACCTAGAATGATCTGCCTAGCCACTCGGGCCTCTTCAACTAAGTATATTCATACAGCACTGTATTACAGGACTATTTACACATGTGCTGTACCCTGGCAGTATTACAGTATTGTTACTCCACCCTACAAGGTGTTTCATGTATAAATAGGCACATTAGCGCTGTACTATAAAGGTGTTGTATAAGAGATTCATGGATTCTATAGGATATAAATGTATTAGATGCATGGATAGATGTACGTATGTTACGGTTGTTTCTTCATTATATAAGACTCACAAAATATGCTGAGTCAGCAGTACTTGTATATAAGACAACAATTATACACTTATATTGTGTATATAACTCAGTACTAATATAAAGAAATAACCTGTTACAGTACACTGTATTCTGTAGGGCCTTACATACGTACATGTACAGTATGATGGACCCATGTTGTTCTACACCCCTTCAGGGTGTTGAAGCGAGTGGGTGTGGAGCAGCCCACTGCAGCTCAGACCCAGCGCAACACTGCTGCGGACGTTGCCTTTGAGCTGGCTGAGGTGATGGCACAGGACCACAACAGTGACGAGGCCGTCAGGTACTACAAAGAGGCACTCCTCCACAACGATGGGCTGCACAAGGTATGTGTGTATTATGTATGGGGGAGGGGAGGGGGGTCAGAGGATGCATTGTGAAGTGACTGTTGTGCATGTTGTGGATTTGTGTGTGAGTGGTGTGTTTGTTTGTTTGTGTGTGTGTGTGTGCTTGCATGTGCATTTGTGTATAGTGTGTGTGTGTGTGTGTGTGTGTGTGTGTGTGTGTGTGTGTGTGTGTGTGTGAGTGAGTGCACATGTGCGTGTGTATGTGTGTGGCAAACTCTCATTTGCTGTTGATCACCATATGCCACGCTTCTCCCCCTGCAGGCCCGCTTGCAGCTGGCACGGCTCTACCTGGACCAGGAGGCCCTGGAGGCATGTGAGCACGAGTGTGTGACCATGCTCCGGGTGGATCAGAGCAACGACACAGCCGCCATCATCATGGCTGAGCTTGCCTTGAAACGAGGCAATTGGGATGGTGCCACCAAGTATCTAAAGAGCATGCTGGACAAGAGAAGGAGTGAGCACACACCACGCACACACACAAGCACACACGCACACACAGGCACACACACAAGCACACACGCACACACACACACACACACACAGGCACACACACAAGCACACACGCACACACACATGCACACACAAGCACACACACAAGCACACACTGTATGTGCGCACACACACGTCATCTAGCCGCACATACTCTTACTCATCCACACCCCTCATCCAGTCTATTCTCATTTCTGCATACTTTCTGTTGCTGTTGCTGCCCTGTGTACCCTTCCTTGCTTCCTCCCCCCCCTCTCGCTGCATGCTGCCCTGTGTACCCTTCCTTGCTTCCTCCCCCCCCCCCTCTCGCTGCATACTGCCCTGTGTACCCTTCCTTGCTTCCTCCCCCCCCCCTCTCGCTGCATGCTGCCCTGTGTACCCTTCCTTGCTTCCTCCCCCCCCCCCCCCCTCTCGCTGCATGCTGCCCTGTGTACCCTTCCTTGCTTCCTCCCCCCCCTCTCGCTGCATGCTGCCCTGTGTACCCTTCCTTGCTTCCTCCCCCCCCTCTCGCTGCATACTGCCCTGTGTACCCTTCCTTGCTTCCTCCCCCCCCCCCCCTCTCGCTGCATACTGCCCTGTGTACCCTTCCTTGCTTCCTCCCCCCCCCCTCTCGCTGCATGCTGCCCTGTGTACCCTTCCTTGCTTCCTCCCCCCCCCCCCCCCCCCTCTCGCTGCATGCTGCCCTGTGTACCCTTCCTTGCTTCCTCCCCCCCCTCTCGCTGCATGCTGCCCTGTGTACCCTTCCTTGCTTCCTCCCCCCCCTCTCGCTGCATACTGCCCTGTGTACCCTTCCTTGCTTCCTCTCCCCCCCCCTCTCGCTGCATGCTGCCCTGTGTAGCCTTGCTTCCTCCCCCCCCTCTCGCTGCATGCTGCCCTGTGTACCCTTCCTTGCTTCCTCCCCCCCCCTCTCGCTGCATACTGCCCTGTGTACCCTTCCTTGCTTCCTCCCCCCCCCCTCTCGCTGCATGCTGCCCTGTGTAACCTTCCTTCCCCCCCCCCCTCTCGCTGCATGCTGCCCTGTGTAACCTTCCTCCCCCCCCCCCCTCTCGCTGCATGCTGCCCTGTGTAACCTTCCTCCCCCCCCCCTCTCGCTGCATGCTGCCCTGGTCCTCTCAGTCCACTTTGAGGGCCTCTCAAAGCTGATAGAGCATGCTCACCGTGCAGGCAGTGTGGAGCAGGCAGTGCCGTACATGGAGGTGGCAGAACAGGTCTGCAACAGGCCGGCGTATGCTGCAGGCCTCGGCTACTGCAAGGGCTTGCTGAAGTGGTGAGACTGGTGGTGGACTCTTCTCAGCTTTTGTGTGCTTTTGTGTGCCTTGCTGGAGTGTGTGTGTGTGTGTGTGTGTGTGTGTGTGTGTGTGTGTGTGTGTGTGTGTGTGTGTGTGTGCATGTGTGCGTGCGTGCATGTGTGTGTGAAATGGTGATAGCTCGCTGACCACACCTCTCAAAACATTTTCTGAACATACGTAGCTATATAGCTGAACCTCACACCTCATAGCAGTAGTAGAATCTAGAGCAGAACTTCGTGCGTGTCATGTACGTCCGTCCGTAGCTGTACGCCCAGCTACCTGCTGATTAGTTTAGCTTTTGCATACGTACGTGCTGGGAGGATGGGAGGTGGGGCAGCCAAAGGGGTGGGGTCAGCTGTGGTGCCTCCCCCTGTGACCTGGTGCCTCCCCCTGTGACCTGGTGCCTCCCCCTGTGACCTGGTGCCTCCCCCTGTGACCTGGTGCCTTCCCCTGTGCCCTGGGCTCCAGGTACACAAGCGAACCCGTTGCTGCCCTCTTGTGTTTCAACCAAGCCAGAAAGGACAGTGTATGGGGAGAGAGGGCGCTGCTCAAGATGGTTCAGATCTGTATCAACCCGGACAATGACACTATAGGTGAGGGCGTGGCACTATAGGTGAGGGCGTGGCACTATAGGTGAGGGCATGGCACTATAGGTGAGGAGATGGCACTGTAGGTGACATGAATACATAGTTAGCCTACTTGACTTCTCCCTCTGGTGCGTATGTTCAATGGGTAATCGGTGCATGTCGTGTATGTGTAGGAGCCTATAGAGCAAGTTGATTGTGCAAGTCAGTGCAAACAGAGCACCTACGTGTGTATGTACGAATTTCACACCTGTTCTGCTAGTTTGTGTGCAAATGTGATCAAACAAATTCTGTATTAGATAAAGTAAGCTCTTTGTATGTGTGTTAAAGTAACACCCCTGCCCTCCTCCATCCCTCCCTCCCTTCTCCCTCCCTCCTCCCTCCCTCCTTCCTCCCTCTCTCCCCCTCCTTCTTTCCTCCTTTCCTTACTCCCTCTCCCTCCCTCCCTCCTTCCTCCCTCCCTCCTCTCTCCTCCCTTCCCCCTCCTTCCTCCCTCCTCCCTCCCTCCAGGAGCAGAGACCTTCCGCTCTGCAGAAAGCGAGAGCAGCCCATCCTCCATTGTTGAGAAGCAGGATGCAGACACCATGGCCTTGTTCACTGCCGACCGTCTCCTCAAGGAGATCCATCCCAAAGACCACGACTCAGAACTGAGATACAGGGTGATGGAGGCAAACGTATTGATGGCATCCTCTCAGGCCAGGACAGCCATAGACAAGGCCATAACTATATTCACAGACATTGCAACTACTGAAGTGAGTGAACGAACATGCTGCCCGTCCTTTCCCCGTATGCACCCCTGTGAAGAGAGCGAGCTCGTGAACACCACCTCGTGCACTTCTGTTTTGCCCGTGACTTGTGCTCCTGTTTTGAAAATCTCTGTGTGGCTAGCCTTAAAATTGAGAACTTCTCTAGCCAAAAAATTGGGGACCGATGTCAATTGTCGCAGGATTCCTAGACGTTTCGGAAGGATGAATCAGTGATGAAGGCCCTAGATTGGGCCGAAATGTCTGGTACTCTGGTAATCCCATGACATTCAACATCGGTACCCAATTTTTGGCTAGCCAAGTTCTCAATTTCGAGTTTTGTTCTCCTGTCACCTCCTTCGCCCACTAGCAAGACCACATCCCTTCCCTGCTGGGCCTGGCCACATGCCAGCTACTGCTTAAGCAAGCACCCAAGGCACGCAACATGCTCAAGAGGATCACAAAGCTTCCTTGGAGCTTCAGGGATGCAGAGGACCTGGAGCGGGCTCACCTGCTGCTCTCAGACATTTACATACAAGTGTGTGTGTGTGTGTGTGTGTGTGTGTGTGTGTGTGTGTGTGTGTGTGTGTGTGTGTGTGTGTGTGTGTGTGTGTGTGTGTGCGCGTGTGTTGTGTGTGTGCGTGTGTGTGTGTGTGTGTGCGTGCATGCGTGCATGCATGCATGTGTGTGAAATGGTGCATCACACTCAGAGCACACTGTACCCCAGTACACACACACACTGTACCTACCCCTCACAGGCAGTTGTGACCATGCTCTGTCCATGCCAGTTTTGGCTCCTTTCTCTCTCATTTGCTTTTGTAGGGAAACAAGAATGAACTGGCCATGGAACTGTTGAGGAGAACACTGCAGTTCAACCAGGTTTGGCTCACCAGGGCTTGGTTCACGCACATGCACACATCCACGCACACACATGCACACACACACATGGTTGCACATGTCCACACGCACACACACACACACACACACACACACACACACACACACACACACACACACACACACATAACACACACACAACACACACACACACACACACACACACACACACACACACACACACACACACACACACACACACACACACACACACACACACACACATAACACACACACAACACACACACACACACACACACACACACACACACACACACACACACACACACACACACACACACACACACACACATAACACACACACAACACACACACACACACACACACACACATAACACACACACAACACACACACACACACACACACACACACACAACACACACACACACAACACACACACACAGGACTGATTGGCCTGTACGTCCACGCCTCCTCAACATGGCCTGTAGCACTAGGTCCCTCCCTGTCTCTGCCCATGCAGTCATGTTACAGAGCGTGGGAGTATCTGGGCTTTATTGCTGAAAAGGAACAGTTGTTTAGGGAGGCGGCAGAGAGATATGAGAAGGCGTGGCACTTCAGCCATCAGAGGAACCCAGGCATAGGTGGGTCGCCTTGACTCAAAGGGGAGGGGCTGGTGTAGGTTGGTAGGCTTGTTGTGGTGCAGACCAGTCAGTAAGCTGATGAGGTTTGTAAGTGACATCGAAACGTCTTACTCACACTGACTGAAATTGTTGCTACGAATAACCTCAACATCACTCTAGTTCAATGGTTAGATTTCTTTACGATGTGTGTGCAGTGTAGCGCGTGCGACACCACTTGCCTCCTGCAGGCTATAGGCTGGCCTTCAACTACCTGCGGGCCCACCGCTACGTGGACGCAATGCTGGTCTGCCATAAGATCTTGGAGGACTATCCACACTACCCAAAAATACAGAGGGAGATCTTGGACAAGGCAAGGGCGTCGGTCAAGTCCTAGCAGACGTAACCACACCCACTGGCACTGGTGGCATGTATGGCATGTATGAACAATAAGATATGATATGATATATACAGGAACTGTATCACATCATTCATACAGTATCATGCACATGGTAATACGTAGTATACCTATTGTATAGATGTTCTATAATAGATGTGTGCTTTAGTAAGTGTACATAAGTACATCCACTGGTCAGACTCTCCCTAGAAGGGAGGATCAGCAACATAATGGAAGTACACAGCTAGCCACACATCTACTTGTTGTGTTGTTGGGGTCTTGCATATTGATTTGTCTTCTCTACAGACTGACCTGCACTTCCCCACACTACTGTTGTCCACACTGGACCACTGCATGTGTATAGCCTGTGTACTGCAGCATCAGCACAACACACACGCGTGCACACACCACACATACACGGACACAGGCACACACACACACACAGGCACGCACACACACACACACACACACACTTGCTTCATACACATATATGATGCATTAATACTTATAAATGCACACTTGAGGAGGAACTATATATATAATCATGTTAATACTGTAGTACTGCAAGCCAGGCAGGCGCTTGCATTCAAGGCCATGCAACTTTGCCACTATATAGTAATATAATTAAAACCTTAATACAAAACATTGCATATAAGTACAGGTACACATGGTGTGTAAACATAATACTATGGAGTAATAAATACTCTACAGTACTAGCACTGCACAGCACTGTAGTGTTGAGAAATCTCGGAAGGGGAGCAAAAAAATTAGTCATTGCCGCATGTTTAGGACGCATGAGATTAAAACTGCTACAAGAATAGTCAGCCAGCTGGAGTGTCATTGGCTGGTGTCCTCGGACTCAGCTGTCTTGAACTGTATTGCTCTGGCCTCTGGCTTGATGGGAGTGTCAAGAATGACCGTGAGAGAGAACCACTTGCTCTTTGACTGGAGGAGGGAAGTGAGAGAGTGGGAGGGAGAGGGGAGAGAGGGAGGAGGGAAGTGAGAGAGTGGGAGGGAGAGGGGAGAGAGGGAGGAGGGAAGTGAGAGAGTGGGAGGGAGAGGGGAGAGAGGGAGGAGGGAAGTGAGAGAGCGGGAGGGAGGAGGGATGGAAGGAGAGGAGGAGGGAGGGAGGGAGGGAGGGAGGAGGGATGCAGTATGGGCTCTTGTGAGTATGAGCAACTGTGTACGTGGACATGGGGTGCAATTGGTGGCACTGTAGATACACTGGTCAAAAGACAAAGTTTTTGTACGTACCTTCTCTTGTGCTTCTAGCTGTGCTGTGACATAGGCCAACAAGATCTGCTTCAGCTCCTGTTCCTTCAGTAAGTCAAACTGTGCCAGCTCACTTGTCAGATCCTGACACATCATCTCCAGGTAGTCCTTGGCATCTTGGCAGTTGGTGGTTGCCTGCATTGCACACAGACAGACAGACACACACACAGACAGACATCATGTGACTCTACTGACAAGTGGCACATGTCACACAGTCAAGCACACCCCTGTCTACACCAACCTCGGCCCACTTCTGGCTGATGCTGTAGGAGCTCTCCCCATGGGGGAGTGTCCTGGCCCCAGAGTCTGCCGTGCTCTGCTCCCGCGTGATGGCAAAGCTGCTTCCACTGGCTTCCGACATGCCGGAGTCATCGTAGCCCCCACACGCCTCACCGATGTCTTCCATACTGGGACTGACAGCTTCAGACATTGGACTCTGCAGACAAGGCGTGGACAGAGGAGACAGTGAAGCTCGTATGCACCCTGCACGCACACACACACTAGCACATACAATACAACATGTGGTGTATACATACACACGATGTACAGCATGCTGCCACATGATTACATGCTCATCCCTACTAATAGGACCCTGTGTACTACAAAAATGGTAATACAATACCACTCAAACATGTATAAATACTGTAAGAAAGTCTACAGTAGAGTGGACAAGTCACATACGTAATAGCAGGTGGGTGTTGCAAAAGGAATGCAGATGGGCGTGGTGGCAGCGGAGTGGGTGTGTCTTGCTTCTTGCCCCCCCCCCCCCCCCCCCCCATCCTCACCGCATTCACAGCCTCGTACACTTGCACCTCCTCGTCCCAGAAGAGGTATTTGTCCACAGCATCCTCTATCCTCCTCACCAGGCCTTGGGCGGCCTTCACAAGATCAACCAAGGACTCCACACTCTCCTTCAGAAGGCCTTCATCATTCTCTCCCTGCACAAGGAGGGAGAACAGCGGCGCTTCATACACTGCAAATGACAAAGTGCTGTCATCCAATCTAGGAGTTGTCATGAGAAATCACATAGTTAGCAATGAACAGTTGTTGGTAGAATGCTTCAACTACATGGCTCAGTCTTCATCAGCTACAAAACTGCTGTTATTCAGCCTGTCACACCTGGCTTCTCTCCAAGGTCTCGCAGATTGCTCCCAAATTGGCTGTGGCATCCTTGACATAGGTGTTGTTTGGCTCTGCATTGGACATCCTCTTGAACACATAGGAAGGAGAAAACCCTTTCCTCGCTAGGTGGTCAGGACTCAGCAGGCCAAGGAACTCTCGCAAGTTCTCCTCCATCGACTCCAAGTAGGACTGAGGGGGGGAGGGGAGACAGACAAGTGTTTGGGTGCGATGTACAGTGCCTTCTTTATGTAGATCAGACGTGATGTTCACACACGCACGCACGCATGCACACACACACACACACACACACACACACACACACACACACACACACACACACACACACACACGCACACACACGCACACACACACACACACACACACACACCTTGGTCTGCACTAATGAGCCGCTGTTGGTGTCCCTCCCCTGAGAGGGACGGTACATGGCATCTGGCCCACCCTCTGGCTGCTTCTGAGGCTTGTTCTTGGCTCGCATGGACTTCATCTCCTCCGTCGTGGTCTGCAGAAAAGCCACTGCAAAGTGGTTCTTCCGGAGAGAGGTGTGAGCCGCAATGCGTGTGAGGAACCTCTGGAACTCCAGCATGGTAGCTGTACAGGGCAGAGGAAGTGAGAGGTGTGGCAAGGCAGTGGATAGGAGTGCAGAGTTAGTGCCGATGTGTCGGTTTGGTGACTAATCTCTTCCAACTGCTAGCAACCGTGAGAGGAGGCATGGGGAATTATGGGTGGCTGTTGGCAACTACTGGTCCACAGGCTAGCTGACTCAGCAGAACGGCAAGTCAGGGTTTGAACGTACGTACATACGTACACAAGACACCTCATACACCCACGCACACATGTACACACACACACACGCACACGCACACGCACACACACGCACACATGTACACACACACACACGCACACATGTACACACACACACACGCACACGCACACGCACACACACACACACACACACACACACACACACACACGCGCGCGCGCACACACAAACACACCACATAAAACGACCATGTGGAAATGTAATGTATTCATGTCTACACAACCAGAGCAGCACCCAGCAGTGCCTTACCATGCAGAGAGATCTGCGGTCTCAATGGAGGTACGATCCTCTCCGGGCACGAGTCACAAAGAATGTCATAGAGCCACTGGAAGTCGCCCTGGCTTCGATAGACCTCGAATGATGAGCTCACAAAGAAAGGAAGATTGGTCTAACAGTGAAGGAACCAGAGAGACAGGAGGAAGGAGATGGTACAGTGGGTGTGGTGGTGGTGCACAGGTAGGTAGTGCATGCAATGAGAAATTGACTTACTTAATCTTACATAGCAACACAGTGGAACCTCTCTATAGAGGACACCACTGGGACCTGTCTGTCTGTCTTGTATACAGTGGAACTTTTCTATAGAGGACACCAATGGGACCCAGTTGGCTGTCCTGTATACAGTGGAACCTCTCTATAGAGGACACCAATGGGACCCAGTTGGCTGTCCTGTATACAGTGGAACCTCTCTATAGAGGACACCAATGGGACCCAGTTGGCTGTCCTGTATACAGTGGAAACTCTCTATAGAGGACACCAATGGGACCCAGTTGGCTGTCCTGTATAGAGAGGTGACCTAATTCAGAGGTAGATCTGTGCACAGCTCTATGTGGTTGGGGCAGCAGACAGTGTCCTCATTAGAGAGGTGTCCCTTATTTAGAGTGTCTTTCATAGAGAGGTTCTATTGTACACACACTCACCACCCCCGGTTTGCACCCTCACACACAACTAACCTTGGTGATCACTTTAAACGGTGCTAAGTCAGACTGCCCGGGTGGTGTGCGTGTGACATTGATGACTAGGAGGTCGTGAGGGGGCGGGGACCGCTGCGGGCCGGGGGAGGAGCTACCCGACTGCAACTGGGACTTGGGTAGGGGAGGAGAGGGGGACTTTCCCTTGCCTTTGGGAGACTTTGTTCCGCTTCCAGTTGAGCACTGCTTAGAATGGGAGTCCAAAGCAGAGAACCTTTGGGAATGAGAAAGGAGAAGGTCAATTGATAGGTGTTTGAACAGTTCTACAAGAATCACTCAAGGATCAAAGCCCCTCCCTTCTACAACAGAAACCAGTCCTCAACATTCTACACTGGGTTAGGACTAGCGTGGTTATCACTGAAGTCTTGTTGGTGACCATATAGGCATCACATACAACAATCTTTGGTGGTAGTATCTCATCTCCAGTGATGTCATGTGTCCCAGTGAAATGGGCATGGCTGATTGCACTACCCTCGTACCACACCATACTATTACATAAGTACATATCACTGCCAACAGGTCAGTGTCTCTTTCTGCCTCCCTCCAACTTCCCTCCCCCCTACTCTCTCCACCACACATCCAATCCCTTCCCCTTCTTCTCCATCCTTTCCTCTCTATCCCTTCCCCTCGCCTCCCCTCCCCTCTCCTCCCACCCCTCCCCTCCCCTCTCCTTCCCACTCCTCCCCTCCCCTCTCCTCTCCTCCACTCCTCCCCTCCCCTCTCCTTCCCTCCCCTCCCCTCTCCTTCCCTCCCCTCCCCTCTCCTCTCCTCCCACTCCTCCCCTCCCCTCCCCTCCCCTCCCCTCCCCTCCCCTCTCTACACTCTGTCAGTCCTACACTCTGTCAGTCCTACACTAGCTCACCCACACACAGGTACCCTACAAGTCACTGCCCCTAGGGTGGGGTGCGGGGAAAGGGGCCCAACCTTCCATGTGACAAGACAAACAGGGAGTGTGTGGTGTCCTGAAGACAGCCAAACCACCACAGAACCCCTTGACAAACAGCTGTGAGGCAACTCCCAAATCACCACAAGCCTAACTGAAAAGAGCATGGATCATATTCAAATTGCACACACCATGTAGGGCGTATACTAGCACTACAACACATACTGCACATAGTACGCATAGCTCACTGCAACCGGTGCATGTCACTGTGGACGAGTTGATATGTCAACATGTTGAATGATGTGTGTGTGTGTGTGTGTGTGTGTGCGTGTGTGTGTGTGTGTGTGTGTGTGTGTGTGTGTGTGTGTGTGTGTGTGTGTGTGTGTGTGTGTGTGTGTGTGTGTGTGTGTGAGTGTGTGTGTCTGTGTGAATGTACATACGTATGTCTATGTACACACTGACAGGACACCCAGAAAGGGGACAGGTTGACAATGCACACGTGTGTCTGAGGTCACAAGTCACCTCCATCTGCTTTTGCGCTCTGGTGGCGTCCTCCTACTACCGTCTGACCTAGAGTATCGGGTGCAGCGAAGAGAGGGGCTATAAGCACGGAACACGCGTGTGACGGCATGCGTGACTTCATGCCTCACTGTGTGGAGCACAAGTGCACTAAATGTACGCACTACAGAAAGACAGAATAAAGCAGCAAATGGTACATACATACATATGTATGTACGGGAGGAGCCAATTATGAATCTCATTAAGCAGTAGCCAGTCCGCTTTCATGTTGGTGCTAAGATTAGATTTGATTTCAGAGTTGGGATATCCTTATGAGCTGTCTACCCAATACAGCGCCTTGAATTAAGGAATTATAAAGAATGCAAATTTAATTGATTATCAATCCCTAACAGCTCCAAATATATACACAGGTGTGTGACATTACACACAACTATTTCAGATTCTAAAGTGAACTTGCAGCTGTCACTGACTTCATTAATAAATACTTAGTGTTCACACCCGGTGATCAAAGGTCCATGCAATGCCTCTGTAGTGCATTCCTCGTGTGTGAAGGAGATGCGATATACAGTGAACCAGTTAACTTGTGCTACAGGGGAGTGGCGGCCCCACATGGCCGGGTGAACACCTGCTACACCTGCCATATCCTTCAGCTGCAGAACACACCCCATGCCACAGCTCTCAATAAGGATGGCTACAACAACCACCGCAGATTACCAACTGTTACACACACACACACATACGTACATACATAGTTACATACATATGTAAGTAAGTACGTATGTACATATATGGTAAGGTAACCTGATTGGCGGAACAAATAAGCAATCTGTGATAAGACAGCCCCAAGTGGGGCACACTGCCCTACACAGTCACCAAAAGAGATGGAGGAGTGTGTGTCCTGCACTGCCGTTTAAGGTGAAAGGGGCGAATTGACACAAACTATAAGCACCGACCCCCAACCACACTGGGACTCTGGTGGTTGGGGGTGACTACATAAAAGTACCCTTGAATTCTCCTCTGAAACCAGTACCAACTTGGGACAGTTGTTGGTAATGTACTGGGAAGAGTTGAAAGATCATCACTTGACATGACATCACCACACTGTAGAGGCTCTACACACTGAGGAGCCCAATGTTGAGGCCATGCAGGAGGGAAGAATTGGTGGTGACTTTCAACTCTCACTTTCAAAGCAACCACAAACAACTGAATACAAGGATGTGCACACACACTACTTCTGTTGTTGTCAAGGGGAAAATTTCAAATGATACCATCCTGTTGTCAGGACATCCACAGTCAACACTAGGCTACAGTCTAAAGGTCTGTTGTGTGACACAGGGTGTGCTAGGGCAGGGCATAGTGGAACATTCCATAGTACATCAAATTACACTTCTGAAGGGAAGCAAGGGGCATGGACTGGCTTCACAGACACCAGGCATCTGTGAAAGGCCTATACATATCCCTGTAGCGCAAAATTAAAACAGACCTAAAACTCAGTTTCTATGGTAACCAGACACCCTCTACAGGGGGGATGCAGATTGGTGCTCTCAGTCACAACCACAAACACTGCCTGTACAGGACCACTCCACTACTTCACTATCCAGTACACACTGTACAAAGCAA
>OX465038.1:5989289-6039289 GCA_949841015.1 Aplysina aerophoba
GTGTGTGTGTGGTGTGTGTGGTGTGTGTGGTGTGTGTGTGTGTGGTGTGTGTGTGTGTGGTGTGTATGTGTGGTGTGTGTGTGTGTGTTGTGTGTGTGTGGTGTGTGTGGTGTGTGTGTGTGGTGTGTGTGTGTGTGGTGTGTGTGTGTGTGGTATGTGTGTGGTGTGTGTGCGTGGTGTGTGTTGTGTGCGTGCGTGTGTGTATGCGCACGTGTGTGCATGTGTGAATGTACAGTACATACGTATGTCTATGTACACAATGACAGGACACCCAAGAAAAGGGGGACAGGTTGACAACACAAGGTTAGGTGGGCCCGTCACAACCTGTATCTCCAGTCTCTTACCAGCTGTACAAACGTGTAGATCTTACCACTTCTTAACTCAACTCAATGCACATAGTACACGTACTGAAATACACAGACCAGTCGCTTGTATACACCAACCCAGATAAAGTGGTCTATGCACCTCTAAAGCAGCACAGATACGAGGTACAATAGTGATTAGTACATTATACAGAAATTGGGCATGGGAACAAATACAATTGCAATGCATACAGTATTTCTAGGTACACCGACACACATTCAAACACACACACACACACACACACACACACACACACACACACACACACACACACACACACACACACACACACACACACACACACACACACACACACACACACACACACACACACACACACACACACACACACACACACACACACACACACACACACACACACACACACACACACACACACACTGCTAATTAGCATGCAGTTTCACTCCTTAACACGTCATTGTGAACCAATGAATCACATGCTGACCACACCGCACTCGTAACACAAAGCCACAGACAGCCAAATCATGCAGAGCACAGGACAATGGTCACAGCTATCTACAGGTTATTGACGGGACACGTGTCATACGTATACAGTGGAGGAAGAGGAAGAGGAATAGGGAGAGAGTTACAAGCAGGTGGTTGTTATGAATTCAATCCTCCCCTCCCACCCACACACACACGGACGTCACTCTCCCAGATCACATTGACAGGAGGTATTTTGGCATTTGAGCTCAGCCCAGCATGTAACGCACTTGAATGGCTCACTCCACACAGCAACAGATGCACTTGGCAGGTGGGCAGCTAGCATGGCACCTGCCTCTCCTTGCAGCCATATTTGGCTATGCTGCAACGGCACACACTGGGCCTCCATGACTGTATTGGCCATACAAGGCTCACAGAGATGGACCGCCATGACCATGTTTGGGCATACAAGGCTCACTGAGGGTGGGCCTCCATCTCCATATTTGGGGATACAAGGCTCACAGGGGGGTGTCTATCAAGGGCACAGATACTACGCTAAAGTAACTTAGAACTGATGAGTAGCAGTTTAACAGTAGGCACACCGGCATGCAAGCAAACAAAGCAGCCATGAATGAAATAGAAAGTCTGGACTTAGAAGGAGTCACCATGAGACATACAGCCTAGCCCATGATCTCCATGATCTGTGTTGTCTCTTCCAGAGACCTTTTTGGAAGGTTTGTAGTGGTTTCATTCTGTGGCATACAATGCATTGTGTGACATCACTGCTTCTCATGCGTGCACAGTCCATTGGTCCAGTGCACCTACCCACACAGAATCCATAGCAGGCACTACATCTAACTTCACTGGAAGCAGAAGGGACTCTTCAAGTGGGAAACATGTGGTTGTGCATGTGTGTGTAATGAACTATGTATTCGAGGGAGTTCTATATATACATAAACCATGTACGTACATGTACCACTGAAAGTACGAATCTGGGACAGTTGGAACTGCACACAGCAAGGCAGGCACTGAGCAGGGAGGTAATCACTAGTTCTCATTCCTCAGCATACCACTCAATTAACAGGTATCAGCCTCACTGAACTCAGTAACTAGCGTTTCCTACAACTTCCATTGGGGCCAGGTCAGTTCACTCACCACCGGCATACCAAGGTAATACACCAACTGCAGCTAAACTCAAGGTATCTCTATTCCTTGCTACATGGTATAAGCCACTTGTTGCAAGCGCATAGAGCAACTGGAGTGATCCCACAGCGGAACACACAGCACACTACACTGCAGTGCAGGGCAAGCACTGGCATATTGCCGGGCTGTGTCGCAGAGGTAGAAACCACAGCACAGGGAAGGTATACTAGGAAGGGTGTAGTTCACCCACCACCTGCTGAGGTAATTGACACACAGTCAGTGTCTATAGCACCAGCTGAGTGCTGGATTCTCAGCTGGTCATACTCGTCTTGGAGCATTGCTCCACTTCTACACTGAGTCTATATGCTCACATGTACCTCCTCCCTCTCTTGCTGCGACATGCTATGCAACGCACTTACGTATCCCACCTCCAATCCCCAAGTATGAAGACTGGCCTATGACCCGATTCCGCATCCACTGCACATGAGACCCTCTCCCTGCCCCGCCCAACTACAACCTAGAACACGCTCCCATAGCACTGCGCAGACCTCTCTTCTCTCTCCACACTGCCTACCTCGCTTGTAGCATGGCCTTCTCCTTCTGGCAATGCTCTAGTTGCTGTTGCGCGTCTTTCAACGCTGCCAGTAGATCTTTCTCGTCTCTCAGACGAGTTACAGCTCTGTCGGACCCTTCGGTACCCATATTACGCGATGCCCAGCGAAACCAAGCGGCAATGGCGAAGACTCAGCCCAGCGCACTACTAGCTCACACGTACGTACGCCAAGTGGCAAAACTGACACCCAGCGAGAGCTAAAATCACTCAAGGTCTTCTCTGTCCTAGACTTGACACCGCAACCGTACGCACCAGCTGACTGCCAAGTCCCCAAAGCCGCGAACGCCTATATCATCATTGCGGCCCCACTCACAGGGAATCTCGGGAAGCCCGATAATGACGTACAACAAAGGAATGTAAAACATGCTCACAATCCGAAAGACAACGTTAATTAGATGCTGACGTAACTGTAAAAACTACTACGCTATAAAATGGTCCTGCTCGGCAGGTTTCTCGACCCACCCTCCGTACAGATTGCGAAAGTGTTCAAATAGCGCCAATTTCGACAACTGGTACTCTTCCGCTAGCTCTTTCACTTGTCCATACGTCAGTTTTTGGGACAGCTTCTTTCGAGTGACCTCCTCCGGTGCTAAGGGTAGTTTGCTTCCATCAAATGGCAGCGGTACTCCGACGCCAGTTGGCAGGTGGCCAGGCAGAAGTACTGGGCGGTTAACTCGCTGCTTCTCCTCTTGTGCCTGTAGTGCTCTTGTCGCTCTCTCCCTGGCCTCCCGAGGAGCAATGTGGTCCCACAGGGCAAGGAATCGCTCAAAAAGAGAGGTCTTGCATAGCCGAGATGGGGAGAGATCACGTGTCTTCCCAGTTGGTGCATCAATAATCTCAGCTATGCTGTCATCTCCTTGGATCCAATTCAGGGAGACATTGGGAGACTTCTGGAGGTTTCTGGAGGAGTTTTCAGACATGCCAAACAGAGCTGGAGGATGCGGAGCAAAGGCACCCGCAAGAGCCGTGACGCTGCAGACACGCTGAATGACTGCTCTAGACATGTGATCACTGTGGAAGAGGCTCCCAATAATAATGGATGTGAGGTACACGGGCTCCATGTACAAAGTGAGGAGAGCACCCTGGAGTCCCAGTAGGTTCCACCGGGCAATTTTGTCACTACATGACATGGTGTAGAGCCGCTCAGTCTGCATGATACCATCCCAGGTTTGTGTGGTGTTTGGAGGAAGCAGCACTGTACCCTCTCCTGCCTCAATCTTGGCACGCGCCTGGCCGCGACTGACCCGTCCAGGGTGATTGTCCGGGATGCTCGCACTGTCCTCTTTGGGGGAAAATACCCTACCGTCCCCACAGGGTGAAGTGGAGATGTAGAGGTGGAAGGTGATGCCTTGCTTCAGCCTGTACCTCCCTCCCTCTGCCTCCTTCTCTAAGATGCTTTCTTCTTCCCCTCCATGGACACAGAGATCCAGCTGTGAGTAGAGGTAGTGCATGAAGGCTCTTCGTGTGACGACCTCAGCATGGCTGTCATTAATGGCAAGACCGCTTTCACTGAGATGCAGACCACTGATGCACTTTGTACCCGTAGCCAGTGCAACCACCTCATCACCAAGGCCAAAAACGCCCTCTACTTTGCGAATAGAGTCTTCTGCACTGCGAAGCATGACCAAAGCAGCACTAACCTTCTGCGGCCCTAACCCAGCTCTGTTTGCCAACTGCGTCACTTTCAGCGTGACATAATCATTGAGTTTACTAATCATATCATCACTGAAGTGGATGTCCTGGCCAGTTGAAATTTGCTCCAAGAGCTGGGCTTTCTGTGTGATTACATCTGAGGCGGCTGCATACTCGCCCAGTGCCTTCATCACCTTGGCGGACGGCTCAATGTGGCCCTGGGAGACCAAAAAGTGAAGTGCTTTCTGTGCTGCTTTAAACTTTGCATCCTTCTTGGTGCTTGAGTCAGCAATGAATTCCCACCCACGCACTTTGACTGCCATTGTAAACGTGAGCTTGTGCGCTGGCCCACTGCGTGATTTTTCAATAAATTCAGTCCCTGCGAATCGCTCCATCAAGACGGACACGGGGTGGACCTCAGGTACAGACTTGGAAGAAGGTGGCTGTGGGACTACTTCTGTATCCTGGCCTTCTACACTTGGCTCATCGGGATTGGCTGGAGGATCTTCCATCTTTGCTCGCTTGGCCATAGAACCAGCTTCTTCTTCCTCTTCCTCTTCCTCCTCTTCTTTATTGGGACGCTTTATGGCAGGCTTGTCAATCACCTCCATGAAGTTTGAACTGAGAACGTCATCGGCAACATCTGTGAGAGGGTGGGAGGGAGTGAGAGGGTGAGAGCCAGGAGTGACGTGGTATGGTGGCTAAGCAGAGGACACAGGTAAACACTGTCAACTTCAGCAGTAGCAGCACCAACATGAAACAGGATAGGTGCTCTCAAAAATAGGCCATATGGCAGGCAAACTGACTGATGTAGGTAGCCGCAGTGACAGCCTGAAACATTGACTGCAAGGTGGTACGTGCTATATCATACAAAGGTGCACCACTGCCATCTTATGCAAACATTAATCGTCCTATTTACCTACCTATACCATTCACTCCGTTCCACTACACCAGTTAACACTTTAAATAACCAGTGTTGGTCTGTTTGTGTGTGTGTGTCTGTGTGTGTCTGTGCGTGTGTGTGTGTATGCTGGTAGCAAGTTCTTTGCTGCTGCATTGCCTGCTGACGGTCAAGAGCACTAAATTACTTCCTATTCTTTAATTGCTAAATTTCACTCCTAGTGGGCGCAGCTACACTCCACTCTGCACCCTTGGCACTCACAAGGTTGGGAGCACACCGGTGCCTTGGGGGCAATCAACATACTTACCCTACTTCCACTCCTCCCTTCATTGCTAAGAAAAGGTTCAGTGTAAGATTTCTTTAATGAAATGTGCTCATTGACACATCGGACGTACGTAGCTATCTGTTAACAAAGCCTGTCAGTAGAAGTGTATGTATATACGTATGTACGTACGTAGTGAAGAAACATTAGTCAGCACATTCAATACATTTGAGGTTATATGACATGCAGCTGCAAGTCTCCATGCTAACAACTACGTATAAGATTTCATAGATAAACTGTCAATGGACAGCTCAGTGATTTTCGGCGGCAAAGCTGCGTGACGTGTGCTGATAAAATGGCGGTTGACAGATCGCACTGACACCTCGGCCCTCGCACCTCGCATCCACCAATACCACAGGCACACTATGCTCTAGCACGCAGCCTTTCCATTCCCCCTTACCGTCACTAGTTCCGTACGATAGTCTCAGCCTCATGTTATTCAGCTGGAGGAGAGCAGAATGCGCCGCTGCTTGTTTGGCGCTCTTCTTGCTTGATCCATGTCCAGTGAAGACGCTGCCCTCGACAGACACAGAACAAAAAAACACGCGGCAGTGCGGCGGGCCCACCGGATCCTTAAAGGAGTACTCTACGTTGCGGTAAAACGAGTTCAACACAGATATTGGATTGCTGCCAGTGCCAATCCCAGCCATACTCCCACTGCTATTTTATACAGTAAACATACCCATGCAATAGTATCTTTATATTGAGCCGTGTGTGTATGTACACGTGCGCGTGTGGGTGTTAAGTCTCTTCCGGAAGTTCAGCCTTTTGCCTAATTTCTTCCTCTTTGCGCTTTATCTTCTCCAATATTTCTGCAAGGAAGGAAGAGACAGAATCGCCTCTGCACGTCAGAGCTTGCATACTCGCGTATATAATACACACTCACCCAAAGCCGGGTTGAACAACCCTCCTGTAGGTTGGTTGCAGATGAAGCAGCGCTTGCTCTTGCGATAGTGACTCAAGGCACACTTTTCACAAAAGTAGTGCTGACACCTGAAGACATGGTCAAGCAGACACAAGCACAGCTCTGCGGCTCAGAGACACACCTAAAGCAGCAACTAGATGATGTTGGGGAAATTCTTTCAGATTTTGGCAGAGCTAAGAAACACAACCTTCCCACTGCTCCCAAATCCGAAGGGATTGTCCAACATCATCTGGCAGTTACTCACCTTGTGACAACAGGCTTGGTGAACTTTTCCCGGCAAATGTAGCAGGCAAACGGCAGGTCCTCCTCTTCATCACTGACCTCGTAGTTCTTATCAGCTAAGACGGCAGCAATGGGTGAGGGTGATAGCAAGTGAGGAGACATGAGGTTGCACGCATACTGCATGTGCAGTGACACCTGCACATGCTTGTGCACACCACATGCAGGATGCTACCCACAGACAAGGAGATGCACAGTACAAGGACTTTAATGCAGCAGCCACATTCTCAGACATTGGGCAGTCATTACTAAGATAAGAGCACATGCTAATGAATACTTGTGCACAGGACGTGTCTCTGTGTCCTAGGTAACAACTGCCCTCAGGGGTTTGAAAAGATGATGCAAGTAAGCATGGAATTCACTGTAAACTGTGATATGCATGAACAGGGGGTCTGGCTTCATACATGCACTGAATCTAGCTTGCTAGCACCTACGCCTTCTTAGCCTGTATGGGTGAGGAAGTGCCTGTATGGGTGAGGAAGTGCCTGTATGGGTGAGGAAGTGCCTGTATGGGTGAGGAAGTGCCTGTATGGGTGAGGAAGTGTCTGTATGGGTGAGGAAGTGCTTACCCACCCTCAGCTGCCCACCTTCACTTCCATATAGCTGCTGTTCCCACTCCTGGTCCAGCTGCCATCCACTCTTGTAGTCACTGCGGTCGTGAAGGAACTTGCATGTGTCTGAAGGACAGAACCAGTAGCATCTGGCACCTCTTCAGTGGCAGAGTATGCACAAGTGTGTCACTCAGCCAACCATTGCAGTGCAACAAAGGCAAGCTTCGCCATCAGTGTTGCTAACCTACATACATAAATTATATAGTTTTCAGAAGAAAAAGTTTTCATCTGTTTAGTTTTCATGTAGCTAAGCTTTCATGTGTCCTTAGAGAAAGTCCAGCGAGCATCTCAGCAATGTCTGCTGGTGTTGCATGAGTAATCTCTCAGAAATAGATCCTGAAAGAGACCTACAGTGCCTCATCAAAGGTTGGCTCATGTTGCATCTTGCATTGCAAGTAGTACTGAACTGCCCAGCCAATGCCACCTCTACCCACAGAACCACACAACCCTTCCACTTAGTGCAGCGCACTGCCAGAGGGCCATCCAAGCTCTAGCCTCATTTCCAGGACGTCCAGCATTAATGTTCGCCCCGCACTAACTAATGCAAGACAGTCTGGGAGGGAGACCATCCAAGCCCCTGGTCACAGTGCATCCACCTACCTCCAAACCCACAGTAGCCCGTCTCCTTGTAGTCCTTGCAGATGTCTGGCTGGTAGTCCCACCGGACTGTGGCCCTCAGGTGGGCAGGAGCCCTCTGAGGTCCCTTGCGAGATGCTGCCGACCCCTGGACATTGTCCTTGACCTCGATGTACTTGTCATAGGCTGACTGCCCACGATACACATTGTCCTCTTTGTTGTCCTGGCTCTGAAATGTCTAAGGTCAGTAGAAGGGTGGGTAGAAGAGTGGGTAGAGGGGTGGGTAGAAGGGTGGGTAGAGGGGTGGGTAGAAGGGTGGGTATAGGGTTAACATGAAAGTGTAGCCATGGGTCTGAGCTATGTATGTGTGTCTGGCTACAATCACTGCATTCACTTTCTTCAACTCATCAGTACGCTCCATGATGGCTCGTGCATCACGGTCATGTTCTGTCTCAGTCTCAAGTGTGGCCGTGGCGCCCATATCCTGTGGACCCTCAGGGGCAGTGGTGCGAGCTGATTGAAAGGCAAGATGCAGCTTGCTGGTTGAGGTAGCTGCCTCCTCCTCCTCTTCCTCCTTCTGGTCATCCAGCTCAGCAATAACCTTCCTTGACTTTCTCCCACTCTGAGGAGAACACAAGTGAAGAGTGCTCCAGGATGAGTCTTGCATGCAACAGAGTCAGAGAATGCTCAGTTGTGGGTTCACATTAGCCAGAAAACACTTGAGTACAAACAGACTATTGCTGAAGAAATGAGGTATGAGAGACACGTATACAACACTACGTATAACTGATGCTGTAGGAGTGCTAGTGTAAGTAACTGTTTCTATTGGTAGTTAAGTGATGTCAAGTTTGAATGCAACTAGTGAATGGTGTAGAAGACACCAAAGAGTAAAGTCGTTTCAGAGTTTCTAGCTCCCTTCGCACCTTGCACACTGCAATGACTCACGTGGTTAAATACTATTGGAACCACAGAGCTTACATGAATTCCAATAGCAATAGTGCACGTGAGACTCAGCAGTTCTCCAGTACTTTACTCATGTGAGTGATTGCAGTGAGCAATGTGCGAACGGGACTAGAAACCGTGAAAGGACTGTAGTACACTGAGCAATCTGCCAATGGACAGACCTTGGCCACCAAGCCCCCTCTCATCTGCTTCTTCTCAGCACGAACAACAGTCGTCTCTTCATCGCTGTCATCTAAAGACAAGATGAGCATTGGATGCACACTATATCAAATCCAATGACAAGGCACATTCACATTCACATAAAGACAGCAGAAACTAGCTATAAAGATGGTCCCAAACACATGACCACAGTGGGAATTCTTACATCTATGCACACTACGCAAAAACTATGAATTCAAAAATTTCAGCAACCTTCATTTGCGATCACAAGTATTGCAACATACTGACATCGGTGATCACAAGTATTGCAACATACTGACATTGGTAATCACAAGTACTGCAACATACTGACATCGGTGATCACAAGTATTGCAACATACTGACATCGGTGATCACAAGTACTGCAACATACTGACATTGGTAATCACAAGTATTGCAACATACTGACATCGGTGATCACAAGTACTGCAACATACTGACATTGGTAATCACAAGTACTGCAACATACTGACATTGGTAATCACAAGTACTGCAACATACTGACATTGGTGATCAAGTATTGCAACATACTGACATACTGTACCACATGCACAAATAACGACCGATGGCTCAAAGGTACACACCTGTATCATCATCTGCAGCAGCGCGGGGCGTTGGCCTCTTTCTCCTCCCACCACCTGCACCTCCCACCCGGCCAGACCTCTTGAAGAATGTGCACACCTTTGCCGATTCACTCCCCTTCTCGACAGACTCAGCATTGGCTCCCTCCGTGCTGGACATGTTGTAAAGTACGCTGTGCCAAGACTAGCCCTGCAATTTAAACGCCCTGTCTGCTTTGAAGATACTGCTGTGACAATGCGTAGGACACATACAGGACAACTGCCCAAACAGCCCACACAAAGGTCAGCACGACCTAAACAAAGAAAAAACATTGGGCAACAGTAAAAGGCTACGTACTAGCAGCTGATTATGCAACGTACCAAATGTACAATCCTTCGAACAGTTCTATTCGATAGCCTCATATGGCAGCCATTTTCCTGCAAAGTGTAGTGAGATTATACAAATAACAACGCGTTGGAATCAATATAAATTCTTGACTTGCTCAGTAGGCCTTTCGCTGCAATGGGAAACACGGACGGAAAACACCGAAGCGGTGGGGACAGTGGGTCTTCAGACTCCTTACCCGTTCTGGAGTCAAGAGTCGGTACGAGAGGCGCTACTATCGGTTCCAGCGAGCGCTCTCACCCGACGTACGAACAACTCAAGCGCCACACCCTCAGCGGTCACGGTCATGGTCACTCGCCAGCGCCTCCTTCCCGTCCCCCCAAAGGTATGGAACGATCCCACTCCATGCTTGAGAAACAGAAGGCGCCAGTACTTCAGGAGTCTCGTCGGTTGCTCCCCAGCGTGGATGCACACGCTACGGATACAGTAAAGGCGCATATACTTAATGTGGAGCCCAAGGAAGGTTCTGTGGAGGTTGACATGGGGTCCACTGTGGTGGTGCAGTTTGACGGAGATGTCAAGACAGTCAATGAAGACAAGATCATGGAGGTGAGAACATCAGTGCATTTTAAGGACACGAGGCACATGGCCCGAGTTTTAGTGGTGCCTGAGCTTTTCATGTGAGAACTTACGAAGTGTACACATAAGAAGCATTTCAAGTAGGATAGAGGATCTCCAAAGCAATGAAAGCAGTGAAACTAGCGGATAGGTAAGCAAAGATAGTCTTCATCCCAAAGCTGCTGCCTAGGCCAGGCTCGGGTAGACCCGTGTGCAGCTAGGGCAACACGGCTACCCGGCTGTCAGCTGTGTACAGCTCCACCACTGAGGGCAACACAGCTACCCGGCTGTCGGCTGTGTGCAGCTGCACCACTGAGGGCAACACAACTACCCGGCTGTCAGCTGTGTGCAGCTGCACCACTGAGGGCAACACAACTACCCGGCTGTCAGCTGTGTGCAGCTGCACCACTGAGGGCAACACAGCTACCCGGCTGTCGGCTGTGTGCAGCTGCACCACTGAGGGCAACACAGCTACCCGGCTGTCGGCTGTGTGCAGCTGCACCACTGAGGGCAACACAACTACCCGGCTGTCAGCTGTGTGCAGCTGCACCACTGAGGGCAACACAGCTACCCGGCTGTCGGCTGTGTGCAGCTGCACCACTGAGGGCAACACAACTACCCGGCTGTCGGCTGTGTGCAGCTGCACCACTGAGGGCAACACAACTACCCGGCTGTCGGCTGTGTGCAGCTACACCACTGAGGGCAACACAACGTACTACCCGGCTGTCGGCTGTGTGCAGCTCCACCACTGAGGGCAACACCTACTGAGTCACAGATATTATTATATATATATGACTAAATGCGTCAATAATGTTCTCTTGACTTTTTATGTTTGCAGGATATCATCATAAACGTGTTGTACACCAAGTCCCTTGCACTCTTCCACCAACCTTATGGAATATTTTCTACCACTGTCTCTCCCCACACACGTACTAATGTACACGTACACATACACACAAACACACTCATTATTCCGACACAATCTACAGGTCATGTGCACCAGTGTGCAGCCGGCATTGCCCGTGCGAGGGAAAACCATTCACAACGCAAACACCAATCGCGTTGAGTTCATCCCTCACCACTCTCTGCTCCCTAAACACAGCTATGAAGTGCAGCTGTTTGGACGGGCCATCACCACGGTTGTCTGCAGCAACTCGTCCAACATCTCCAACCACAGCTGGTCATTTGAGACGAGAGCACCGCCCTCTAAGAACCTCAAAGTGAAACTGGCAGGGGAGGATGAAGTGGTGAGTTGAATCATGCGTCCTCTCCAAGCCTTTAGTTTACTGAACAGTAACGGCTTCTTCTGAACCAGCTAGAAACGGGCTGAAAACCTTGCCATGGTTTTCAGCCCGTTTCTAGTTGGTTCACAGTCCACAAAAGGGAACACCAATCTCTTCAAACTGGCAATAGTTCTAACCTCAGATGCCTACATACATACATACATACATACATACATACATACATACATACATACATACATACATACATACATACATACATACATACATACATACATACATACATACATCCCTCGCCTTCTTTTTGCTTGAACCTGCCCAGAGTATGTGTGTAGTAACAGACGACATGTATTATGACCTTTACAAGTCATTGATTGAGTGGGGAGTCAGAAATTTTGGCATTTCAGGGGAGTACATTAAGGACGTGTTCACCAGTGACGCAAACGGGTTTGATATGACCATTCAAGCAGATCGGGACGTACTGGGAATTACAGATGATCAGATTCTAGTATTTGATGTCAAGGATTAATGTCACTAACACTGACTGACCATCCTTTCATCAATGTGTAGCTGTCAACCTCTGCCTTACAGATTTTATTATTGTTTGTACTCGATCCTTCTGTTTCTGTATTAGAGACAACATTGCTCCTTGTTGTCCTTGCAGTCTGTCAGTCTCCATATTATCCAGCTGTCTGTCTGTGATTGTATCTTTTCTCCTTGAAGATTGAGTCAACAGTGATGTTGTGTAACTGGCCAATGAACTTCATGTGTACATATGTATTTCAACCACTTTGTTTGCTGCACTACATGTGGGTCTGTAACCAATGGTTACCTGTGGACCAATGGGCCATGTTAGAATTACCCAATGTTTCATTCACTGTCATTGCCAACCATACAAATCCATGTGTTCTTACATCTCGCAAAGCACTTCATGACATTGTGTTTCCCATATACCCACATTTGGACACTATGGATGATAGGCATTTCCTCAGTATACATACATACATACATATATACAGTATATATACAGTGTGTAGTCTGTGATAACACTTGTCATCAACAGCTCACAGAAGTCAAGTTGTGTGTACCTTGCTACATATATGGGAAGGGTCAAACTTGTGAAAGCTTTGAATCTGTCGTGAGCCTGCATAAGAGCATCAGTGTTGAGGGTAAAGAAGTGGTGCTGAGACCCAAAGCAGGTTATTCTTACGCAAAGCGAATCCAAAGTGAATCACATGGCTGCAGTTAAAAGTTGATTGTGTTTGTAGGGTCTGGACAAGACTGGACCTGTGACTGGTTCGATGGGATTCTGTCTGGTGCCTCATTAGCATGCATACATGCATTACTGGCATCCTTTTGTTACCCAGCCCTGCCTTACCCAGCCAAGTGACACCATGGATACGTATGTGTGTGTGTGTGTGTGTGTACTTAGCTGTACTCACTACATGCACGAATGCTTGATGGTTAAACAAGAATGTCATGTGTATGTATATGTGTGTGAGTACATACATACTACATGTTTTATACAAATTGCATACGTATATTATGTATTATGTGCATGTGTTGTGTGTGTGTGTGTGTGTGTGTGTGTGTGTGTGTGTGTGTGTGTGTGTGTGTTGTGTGTATGTGTGTGTGTGTGTTGTGTGTGTGTGTGTGTGTACGTGAGTGTGTGTACATGTATGTGTGTACATGTGTACTTGTGTGTGTGTGTGCGTCACTCCCTAGGGGAAGTTACATCTAATCTCATGACAACCTATTCACATTAAATACATTAAGAGAATAGCTTTGATTATTGGGGTTTCGTGCACCAAGCAAACTGTACAAAAGCCCCATTAGCCATGCACAGCGCACAAACCCGGCTGGTGAACCAGGCTTGAAGTGCAGAGCAGTGTGTACGTGTGAAGCTGACCTGTCTCGAGTCGCCATCTTACATACTGTCAAGATGTTTGAGATCACTCTCCCCTTTGCACTCTGCATCTCCTTGCTGACCTACCAGCAGAAGGTACACATCTCTATGCTGTCTGCAGCTCATGACGAGGAAGGACAGCCTGTCTTTTCAGTTTCCGAGAACTGCTCGAGCAACTTCTCCATCGTAGCAGTGTGGACGCTGTCAGGGAAGGACCCCTCTGTCGACACAGTGGGGGAGGACACAGTGGTGACCAAAATGGAGATTCTTGTGAAAGTGGCTGAAAGGGAGTTAGAATACTACATGGCTGTGAACAAGACTGAGATTGGAAGTGACACAGTAGCGGTGTTTCTGACAGCAGATGAATACAATGCAACTCGGTTCATACCCAACCCTGAAACAAAAACCCACTCCAAACCAGACCACGGTCTTTTGGACACCAGCCAGCCTTTCTTCTTTCGCTACGAGGAGGACGAGTCTTCGTACCTACTCCACTGCTTGGAGAACCAAAATGGGACAGTGAGACTGTTCCTACAGAGAATCAGCTACCAACCTCCCATTGGTGCAGAGCCAGTGTATGCTATTAGGACAGGGGTGAACTAGGACTTAAGCAAGGCTGGCTGTTGCTCATGAATGGGATATATAGAAAATGGACCCTGACATGCACAAATGCAAGTCTACAATTAACTGTAAGTAACTGTATATGCAGCATTATAATTAATTGCGTACTCATCTGTAGTGACATCATATATACCGTACAGGAGAGCAGCTGACACTCACTCACTGCAGACTGTATGTATGTGTATGCATGTGCATGAATCAGCACCCACTGTATATTGGGTGTATAATGACCATACAGTCCATACACATAAGTAGTAAATGATTTTATATATAAATATAGACTAACAATGTATTATTAATCTAGCGCTCCGCATTAAACCGTGGAATGTGAAGCCTCATGTTTGATCAACTCGACTACTAACACATAGGTAGGTTCAAAGTGTCAGTTACTTAAAATGCTACTATGTCAAAATGAGCACCGTTCAGTTAGTTACTGTTCCACCCCTTCCCAGCCCTTGGCTGCTGGCTCAGCTCCTTCAGTTTCTTGCTGCACCTCAGGTGCTGCACATGCAACATCCCCAGATCCATTTTCTTCGTTCCCGTTCCCAGTTTGCTGTTCAGTCTGAATTCCAGTGCCCTGTTGAACATCTGATGCTTCAGCTCTGTTCTCAATAGATTCCACATCCTCACTTCCACTTTCTTCCATGGTCCCAGGCCCAGTCTGTGCTATATCCGCATTCCCAATTTGTGGCACATAGCCACTTCCAGTAGCTTCCATTGGCTGAGACAATTCTTCATCATCTCTTGCAGGATGCTCACTTCCGGGCTGTTCCACATCTTCATTTTTAGTCTGGTCTCCACTTCCAGTCTGGGTTATAGCAGCATCTTGATCCCCATTTCCAGTCTGGCCTCTACTCCCAGTTTCATTCTGCTCGTCCCAACTTCCAGTCTGTTCACCACCAATACTACCTACAGTCCAGTCACCCTCTACACCCTCTGCTGTTGCAGTCACTGGTTGCTGCATGTCTGGACACGCCTCCTTCACACCAGCCCCAGCCTCGGTCACTGGATTGTACTTGCCAGTATCGGGAGGGACAGAGGTAACGTCCATCGTGGAGGCTTCCTGTGGACTCTCAATTGGCAGCCTGTCACCTAAAGCAGGCCCTGACACCTTCTGAGGGCTGCTTGTGGTCTCACCGGCCAGTTTGCTCCACATGTCAGGTGGCACATTCATCCCCATTCCAGATTCATCTCCCTGTTTGGAGGCAGGTAAAGTTTCCAAGTGGGACCCAGTCTCTTTATCGCCACCACTGCCACCGAGTGTTGGTGGCTCCATTGGTTCCCTGTGCAGCGACACAGGAGGCTTGGAGGTGAGTGGAGTGAGCTGGAGAGGGGTCTGCGGGGCCAGAGTCAGTGTTGGCGACTGAAGACTCCTGAGCTCTTGGGCCTTGAGCTGCTCCTTGTGGAACTGCTGCCGATCTGCAATCAGGCTCTCTCGCTGCAGCTCAAGCTGTGGGATGGTGGGAGAGGGCATGGAGGTGGGAGGATGTGGCATGTTACTGCAGTCGTCATTACACTCTTTGCACATGTTAAGCACATACTCACTGTGTCACACTCTGTTGCCATTCTTACACTGACATACGTACTTTCCACAATCTCACACCACCTAGACCCCCACACCCACACCCACACCTCCCAAGCACTGTACTCACCGCTTGTCTCTCACTCTCCAACATCTCCTCAAGCTCCTCAAAGTGTCTCAATTTGATCTCAAGCTTCTTCATCTGCGACTCCACCAACAACGCCACCAAACTCTTGATTTTGCGTTCCTCCACACTGGCAAGGTGCTGCAGTGGCAGACACACACCAGGACAGGTAGAGAGCACACACGTCCGCAAAGCTGTGTTAGTTATCACCGTACTCCCACCACTTCAACGCCCCACCACTGCTCACCTCCCATCCCACCCCCACCCTTCACCCTCCCTCTGCACACCTGTGTCTTCACAGCTGCTGCTGCCAGTGCCGAAGCGGCTGCCGTCTTGATATTGCCCTCCTCCAACACTTCCTTCTGCCCAGAAGAGGCCTCCTGACCGTCTCCCTCTGCTTTGGACTTGTTCTCGTCTGTCTTCTCTTTCAGCTTGTTGAACTCAGCTAGGCAAGGGAGGGGCAAGGGAGGAGGTGGGAGGGGTAAGGGAGGAGGTGGGAGGGGCAAGGGAGGAGGTGGGAGGGGTAAGGGAGGAGGTGGGGTTCTCAGCAGGTCTGCTCGTACAGATCATCTGATACTCTTAACATAGGGATCTCCTTAGACCTCCTCATGCCATAGCTGATTGTGAACATACACATGCACACACATACACACGCACACACTCACACAGTGCTGCTTTAGCTCCAGCAGCAGCCACCCTGGGGTCCACCACTGAGGCCAGAAAGGCTACCGTGGACATGACAGGGTTGCCAGCTTTGCTGAAGGGGACGGGTTGATGGGCCAGTGGTCCCAGAGACACCTCCTCGCAGTAGGGATCCTGAATTGGCAGCCGCAGGAAGTGGAGGATACACTCGTGCTGTGTACGGGTGGACACATGCTGGGAGACTTTATTCCAGTCATCACGGTACATGTCTAGTCCCTGCAGGGTGTAGACACAGGACAGGACAGGGAGGGGTGCAGACACAGCACAGGAGGGGTGCAGACACAGCACAGGAGCGGTGTAGACACAGGACAGGACAGGGAGGGGTGCAGACACAGCACAGGAGGGGTGCAGACACAATTTGTCTGTATCAGAACATCCGCACCTCAAGTAGTCTCAGCGTCTCCTGGTCCGTCCACTTCTTTGTCGTGTCTGTGGGTTCCTTGTACACATCAGATCGCAGTCTGCAATCAACAGACACAACACTTACGCATGTACATCACGCATGGACACACACATGCACACGCTCTCCCTCAAAAATCCCACCCATTCACTCACCCAAAGTTGTCCAGAGCTGCAGGGGTGCCATCCTTGCTTTGTGCTGCCTGCGTTGTCGCCTGATCTGCTGGATCCGTCAACTTGGCAATGTGGTCCGTGTTGGACGTTGGTTTGGTGGGCGCCAGTGGGTGAAGACCACTGGGGGTGTCTACCAGCACGTTGAAGTGGTTGGTGGGGGGAGGCCCCAATGCAAGGGACCGTCCCTTCCCACCAACCTGGTAGTTAATAACGCCCCACTGCTCCAGAAAGCCATGAATCCTGTAAGCAGGTGGAGAGAAACCATGTGGGTCACACCAGGCACACACATATACACACATATACAGCAGACCAGACGCTGAATACTATTGCAGGTATCTTGCAGTGTGGGTCTCCTTGACCTGCAGTACTTCCATAAATTTACATGTGTATAGTGCTCCACTCCTATTTGACTCACCCTCACTCCATCCCACCCCCACTCAACCCTCACCCCCGTCACTCCACCCCCACCCCACCTATCACTCTCACTCCACTCCACCCACCTCATGATGGCGCACACATCCCCGGCCAAGTTCCTCCTGCAAGCTGTCACACTGAGGTAGTCAAACGGGTTCAGGCGATAGGTGTCCACAATGAAGTTGCGACTAGCCATGTACCTGCGGGAGGGAAGAAGAAGACAAGGGAGTGGTGGTGGAGGGAGGGAGAGCCAAGTGTACGTGTATGTGTGTGTGTACGTGTGCGCGTGTGTGTATGTGTGTGTGTGTGTGTGTGTGTGTGTGTGTGTGTGTGTGTGTGTGTGTGCGTGTGTCTGTGCATGTGTGTTGCAAATATACGTATGTAGTAGAAGTGATGTTGACAATAACTCACACTTCTGGTGTCTTTGATTTGTTCTTGCCATTGAAAAATTCAGGCAAGGCGCGCTTCTCAATCGTGTGAATGCTCTCATAGCTGAACCATGAGGAGTAGCTGGGAATGATGATGTGGTTCTTCTGAGGACACACACGGTCTTCCTGGGGGAATGTTTCCGGAGTGGGCTGGAAGGTGGAGGCGGCAGCAGTGCCACTGCTCTCCCCCTCCTCTTGGCTGGGGGGTGGGGCTTGTAGATCCTCAGTGGAGCCCCGTTGGGAAGGGGTGGGTCTCGACTCACTCTCACTAATCTGACATTTGACCGAAGTACCGGGAGACTCCTTAGCCGGATTGTCAGACTCTGCCTCCATCTCATCATCCAGAGGCTCAATCTCTTCTGGCTCACCAACCTCCATAACATTACTGCTGGGTTGTATGGCCGGGTTGTCAATGGCAACAGCTTCCACATTGGGCTGAGGAGGGGGAGGGGCTGGCAGGTCCTCACTGACAGAAGAAGAAAGACATTCATGTTATTCATATAATCAATCATGCATACACCTAGCCACCCAGAGATTCTCAACAAGGCATTCATTGTAATAGTGCTTCACAGCTGCAACGTTGGCATAAGAAGTTCAGTGTTGTGACAGCTACGGTAGCTGCAGCTTGTACTGACCTCAGCACCATCCACTCACGCACATACCATGACTGAAAATGTATGGCCCAGTACTCCACTACATATGCACGTACGCTGTGTACCTGCAGCTGTCCACCAGCCCGCCTCACCATTAGCAGGAGTTATGTACTCTTGAAACTAGTGTACACAGCAACAGCACAACTAATTGCTTCTCACTCCCCTCCCCTCTCTCTCCCTCCCCCTTCCCTCCCTCTTCTTCCCCCATGCCAACTTACTCCTCTTGGTCCTCATCTCGAGACGTCTTCTTTGAGCGAGAGGATCCAGTGGTACTTGATCGCTTGCGCTTGCGCTCTACTGTGGGGGAGGAGCTTGTGCGGCGCTTGGAGCCACGTCCACTTTTACGAGTCAAGCTATCCTGTTGGTCCTAGATGGACAGACAACACATGAGCAACTCTCTCTACTGCATGAAGTGTGGTGCATGCATGCATGCGTGTGCGTGTGTGCATGTATGTGCAGACTCACGCTGGGGACAGTTGGGGATGAAGCTTCTATGCGCAACCATGGATACCTTGTGTTGCCTAACATGCAAGAGAGAGATGGAGTGTGACATGCAAACAAACAAATACCAGTTGTAGGAACTTTGGCCAACAAAACAAACCCACAAAGTCATCGGTGAAGAACACAGTCACACCTCAGACATACATACGCAACAACAACAACAACAACAACAACAACAACAATGGTACAAGACCAACAAAACATATGCAAAGAGCTACAGCAAAGAACAAGCAGTTCTGTCCACCCACCGAGGTAGGGTGCAGTGGGCACCAACTGGCCGTCCTTGCTAATGACCTCATAGTCCTTCTCGTTCATCCACTCGTTGAAGGTGGGCGTGTCCTCCACCCAACGAGAGCTCACATGGTACGGAGGGGCAAGGGGAAGCTTGTCCAGTTCAGCTCCTCGCAGCTCACCGGTGGACAGGAGAGTATCATAGCTGTCGGGCGTGTACAACCAGTGGATCTGGTACTGCTTGCCCACCATGCCCACCACTCTGACATAGTCGTCTGCAGAAACAGGTATGCACATATCACAAGAGTCCAGAGAGACGAGGAAGAATTGGCTGAGGAATCACAACACAAAAATGATAATGACGAGGATCACAAAGTGTCAACGTCAAAGGTACTTTCCAGTTTGAGCCACTTCCAGCAAACAAACACCCTTGAGGTTAAATACCCATACCTTTTTCACTGTATGTATATACATATGTACAAAACCCCAGAATAAAGCAATATTGTCAGTGACATCACTCCAGAATCAGAGGGAAGGTAGAACAATATTGTCAGTGACATCGCTCCAGAATCAGAGGGAAGGTAGAACAATATTGTCAGTGACATCGCTCCAGAATCAGAGGGAAGGTAGCACAAAGACTAAAAATCTTAGAATCATAAAGAATTATCACACTTTAGCGATGGATACAGAATGGACGTCTGATAGTGTGGGCAGGAGGAAAGTGATTGTTCTCCAGACAGGATGGCAGGCCTTGCATGATGCAAACACAGCCACAGTTTAGCACCCAGTTAGTTACCTCCATTGGGTGCAGGCGGGGGAGGGGGGTAGACGATGTGGCTGGCCTGTTCTCTCACATCCGTAACACCACCCTATAGGGAAGAGGGGAGGAGGAGGAGTGGAGATGGTGAAGGTGGCCATGCTCAGCAAACAGTACAAGGGTGGTTCCTTTTGTTTTGTTCTTTGTTGGAATAACTTGGGAGGTGATCCCCCTTCGCCACAGAATAGGGCGGAGTCACCACCTTACGGTCTTGCTGTAACACTGTTTCATGTGTATCATAGATGGATTTCACTTCCGCTGCAGACCAACCACGCCTACAACCCACCAAGCACACCACAACTCACATTCTGTCTCTTGACAATCTCTGCCAGACGGACGGCCTCCTTTGAGTCCAAACTGCCATCAAAGAAGACAACGGGAGGTTCCCATAGCTTGGCAGTCTGCAAGTCCTTCAACACATTGACAAACAGCTCAACGTTGCGGTTCATTCGAGCCGGAGAGACAAAATCAAACCGTCGCCACATCTGCTCGGCCTTCATCTGATGAGCGACTGCAAGGATGTGGCAGAGGGGACCACCTGGCTCGTAGTTGGTGAAGAGAGACACGGGGAGCTTGGTCATCACTGTGTTGGCACTCTTACGGCCAAAGGCTTCCTAAGGGGATGAGCAGGACCAAGGTTTTGAAGGTGCACTTTCTGGATCTTGCACATGCCTTGTGTGGTGTATGTGTTCATCTGAGTGTGCTGCTTAATACGTGAACACTACGCAGGCATAGTGCAACGGACACCTAACAACCAGCTGTCTTTCTATTCACACAGAATGCACCAACATACACAATAATTTTATGTAGTATAGTATAACAAGACACACACATGCACAACAAAGACCTAGAGGCGGCAGTCCCACTGCCAATCCACCGTCTGGTGTGGCACTAGCATGGACTATCGAATAATCTGTGCCACTACTTAAGCTTCAGTACTTTACTCAACATTCCTCTAGCACCCTGATGGCCTACGTCTAACCTTGCCTACATTTTAGCCGATGCTATGATAGTGTGAAGAGACAGCAAATAAGAACTTTAGACCATCTCTGTGGCTAGGTTCTAGCAAGGCAGAATGATTCTTGCTGTCACTGAACTAGCTGGAAATTACTAGGACCAATCAAGCAATAAAGCAACCAGCCACAGAGCCTTCAGCTGTGTAAACATGTGCGCAGACACTATGGCTACATTTATACAACTAAGCCATCTTCAATATGTATGGTGCAGTGAAGACGGAAGATTTAGAAGGTGCATGGCCCCTGGTGCTGTCCCTCTCTGCGCCTGACCACTGCGATTGTTTTCTCTAGCCCTTCAGCCCACATGCAGTGAAGTGCAGTGCGATCCAGTCACCTCTTGGAAGTTGAGCATAGCGTAGGTTAGCTGCGCCAGTGATTTCTTGGTTGGAGGATCGGCTTGAACGTACTAGAGGTGCACGGATAGGACGAGCAGAGGAAAAAACGGGTGACCACCATCCCCCATCCCACACGACAGAACACAATCCACGCAATCAACCTCGCAATCTTAAACCGCTCATCCAATGGCCAGCAGTCTTTAGCAGACATTTTACCTTCTTGCAGTTCTTGCTCAGCCACATTCTGATGGGTTCAAATAGCGCCATCACCTCTGGGGACTCGTACAATCGCGCATCAGGGGCACCATGCGTCTTCTTACGCGCAGCCATTTTTCTGAGCGGGTTTGTGGGGACTGCCCACGTGACCACTATGAATATTATTGAACAAGCGAAATCATACTGTCCTACTTGCTTCCCCCGAAAATGGACGACCACTTGAAGTTGTCTTTGGCGGTCTGTAGTGCCTGTGTGAATAGGAATACATGTCTAATGATAGAAAAATACACAAAACACATCCATTCTATAAGGTAGCAGTCAACCAAAGAAAACAGTTTAATGCAGCTTGTTGCTAGGAGTGTAGTTACCGTTGCCAAGGCATCCTAAGAGGACTGGCTAACTAAAGGTAGTCTGAGGGTAGCCTCACCTGTGCCACTGACTGCTCTGAGAAAGGATTCTCCTCTGTTTTAACGGCAGCTCTTTGAACAATAATGACAGGGTCCACCTCGAGGATAATCCTGTAGTTAGCACAATCCAAAATGGAGAAAGCAACATATGAAGAGAAGCCAACAGTGTACGCAGCACTCATGTAGACTTTGCTTTTGAAAGAACAGACTACAGAATACATACGTAGTACAGGGCAATTCTTTATGTCCGCTCCATGCAACATAATTATGCATTAAGTTTATGGTAGTTGACAACACTGGTTGCTACACACACACTCCACACCACTCCCGCACAGACTGGAACTCACCCTTCGTCAACTAGTTCGTCCAGAATCAGCATAGCACAATCTAGCTTCTCCATAAGAGGGCGCCTCTCAACATGCCGCCTGTGGCATTGAACCACACAGACAAACATACACAAGCAGTAAACACATCCATGCACACCCATCCCCACTCCCATGCACACTCCCACATGGATGTACACTCCCAAATAGATGCACACACAGACAAATGGGCTGATACACACGTTGTACACACACAAGCACACACACACACACACACGCACACACACACACACACACACACACACACACACACACACACATACACACACACAAGCACACACACACACACACACACAAGCACACTCACACAAGCACACACACACACACACACAAGCACACACACACACACACACACACACACACACACACACACACACACACACACACACACACACACACACACACAAGCACACAAGCACACACACAAGCACACACACAAGCACAAGGACTACTCACTTTAGCAGAACACTAAAGGCATCATACAGGGCATTGAGCACTGCTCCTAGAATAATCTGGAGAAGCAAGAGACACTGGCAGTGTATGCTAGGATAACGCTGACAAAGAGCTTACATTCACCATGCCCACCTACTCCAGGCATCATGCTAGAACGTGCCTTACCACATACACCCTCACCTCACCTACTCCTTAACTTCATCTTCCATCTGCACTGAAACCTCACCCTTCACACCCTCACCTTACACCGATCTCCCCACTTCTACCCCTGACGTTACCTCATTCTCCGCCTGAGATCCCATGACGTAGAAGTAGAGGTCCACGTTGCTCCTGTACACGCAGGTCAGCCCCTCCAACATGACTATCTCACCTGAGGCAGGGAGTACAGGCCGGAGAAATACCAAAACCATTTGCAGAGCACAACCATGAAGCAACATGAGGTCACACGAGGTCATACGCGAGTGCAACAGGCTATAGTTGCATAAAATGGCCTGGCCTGGAGTCTACATCAACTGCACTCTGTGTCATCACTACCCAAAAGGAAGTTAGCCTCTTAAAAATGGGGTTGGGTCAGAATCTGCCCACATGTAAACACTCACAGAATGGAACAAGGTCAGGTAACCCAACTTAAGCCTCCCTGGCGTGTCTGTGGTTGATTACATTCACCACAGCCACACAGTGAGACAACCATACGATATTAATATTCAGCAGACAGAGTCGACCAACCAGATGCATCCTTTGTCTTTTTGAACAATGTTTCTTCAAACATCTTCTGTTCTTTGACAGTTGGCAGAGAGTCGTCATAGTACTGTGCATGAAAAGAGGGAGACGTAGCAGGTTATGAACATCATGGCGGGCAGGGGGGCATTTAAATACAAGTATGCTATAGACTAGGGCATACGATGTTAACAGCCTCGCTGTACATGTCAAAGAGTGCATGGGTAGGGATAGGGAAGGACTGCACGATGAGTAAGCACTTAGCAGCACTGCTGATCAGTAACACAGGAGCACATCTTGTGCTGTTAGTCTTTGAGCATACTGGTAATTGCTCTTGGCTAAGCCCATTGGTGAATGTAGGGTGATCTGTTGTAGTGTCATCGTGTGTCCCTGGTTCTACTCTGTGTCAATTTTGCAAGTGTGATCGACATGGTTGGGTGCAGGAAGCGCTTATGTGACAATTTTGAAGGCATTAGTGACCTTGAGCACAAGTGTACGTGCTGTCCACTCGGCCCCCACATATTTGTGCACGAGTATACACTGCACGGACATTGTGCGCTTTCCCTAGGGGCAGGGGCGGGGGCAGGGGCCCGGGCCACGTGGAGTGAATGAACGCAGCCATAATTGAAGATGTGTCTGTAGCCATTTAGCACATGTTTGGGTAAAAGGCAGAGCTGAACACAGCGTACAGCTATGAGGTAATATAGCAAATCGATTTGTGGCCAGTGATGGTGAGGTGTAAATCTCAGTTGGCGTGTGAGGTGCCCACACACTGCTGTCAATTGCACAATCAAGGTGTCTTGGGTTGAGTAGGATGGATATACACATAATATACATACATACATATATACGTACGTACAAACACGAAGCGACGACGCATCACATTGAGTTGCTTCGCCTTTCAGCTCGGCAATTACAAGAAAACTTAATACTAATGCAGCCTTCATGTCAATAAACTGCTCATGCTAGTTGGTAAGAAAATACAATGACACTAGTGCATTACTGTTCCCTGGTGGTGGGACAGTACTGAAATAGCCACCATTAAATGTTGGTGCCCAAGTGTACATCACAGACAATATCCATCATATGCATACATACACTGCACACAAATCTTCTGCCACTGAACACATGTCATGACTTCACTCAGAACCCTGAGCACTCGCTAATGAATCAGTTACAACTGTGGCCTTTAAATAAAAGCAACTTTAGTACTTGAAGGCTCAATAGCTCCATTCAGACTGATTTCACGCTTGCAACATAGATACATAAATACAATGACAGCCTGCCATGTCCACGATGTCTTTCTCCACATGCTACTATGAACTTGAAGCTTCACAGCAGATTATTTCAACTTGAACACTTTCATATTCTAGAGGCTATTGAAAAACCACCACCTCTTTCAAAAAGGATCTTGAAATGTTTTCAGTGGTCTTTAAAATTCATGCTGAGTGGCTTGACTGTACACTAAGTCTTCAACATGTATGGTCCTGGGGAAAGTTCTTCCACATGACACGTAAAGGAACCAGTGAGCAACGCAAGACAACTCATCACAGGAGCGTGTCAACAGATGACAGTGGAGGACTGCACCCAACATACCAAAGTGACGGCTAAACAAGCCCACTATTCTATCCTAGGTTTTAACAAGTGCCACAATTCTGATTTTGCATTTGTTAAACTGATGATGACGGCTGCATATGTAATATGGTATTTGGATATATCTCAGATTCACCCTGGTAAGATTCGCTCACAATCGCTCTGCAACTTCACCTGGCCACAAAGGCTTTCTACTAGCTGTATCATTATCGGGTTTGCAGTGTTCAAATACTCAGCAATAGCTCACATGCCAAAGCAAGATGGCTGTTCATTTCGAGCACATGAGAAAACTTCAAGGTCAGATGTACACTTACCCTACTCAGCACCCGTTCACCATTATTGTCCAGAATGGCAATGGCCTTAACAGTCTTCAAGGAAGGTTCCTACAAGTAGAAAACATTAAAACACTGAAAAACCGTTGCTAGTAACGTGCGATGTACACTTACCAAAATTACAGACTCCATTTTTAATATTGCGCAATGGAACGAAGGCTCACGTTCCGATACGTGCAAAACTGATCACTGACGTCACTGAGCTTACGTAATATACTAAATTTAGGAACACTCTCTGGAACATTCCCTCACGTGGAATATTTATCAATCAGTCCCACAAATGGTGGATAGCAACCGGTAGTTCTTGAGCTATAAAGTTTTCTTCTGATTTTCTGAGCACCGTCTGCGTTTAGACATGGGTTTTGAAGATGACTCTAACAGAGAAGAAGTGCAGGTCATGAAGAACAATTTGATTTTGTCTGAGGTGAGCGAGTAGCAGTAATTAAATAACCAGGACGGTGCTTCCTTATCCTTCTTTCACTGCCTGACCCCCACACTCTCTTCCCCTCCAGAATCAAAAGAGTCCCCTCCTCCAGGACTTCCTGGCCCAAGCCCAACTGAACTACACTCTTTCCCGCCACTACTCAAAGCCGCCTCTGGCGCGAAATGAAGAAGTCATCTTTTACCCCGTGACCGCTGTCCAGCGCACTGCTGTGGACCGCCTACCTTTGGATACTCCGCGTCAATTGGAACTTCCAGAAGAAGTGGAGGCCGAGTATGACCTTGTAGGAGACATGGACCAGTTTCTAGGCGCCGTAGCTCTGCCCCAGAAGAGCCCGATGTGGGCCTTGGAGCTTAACAAGGAGGCTGAGCAGGCCTCCTCTTCTGCCTCCACCCCCAGACCGTCTGGTGTGGACAGTAGTTATTTCTTCAATGAATCCATGTTCCCCACTGAGAACAACGGTAATTTCTTCTCTGCTCCCACCAACACCATCGACTCTGCCTGGGGCAAGCCAGGGACGAGTGATGCCACTGACGATGAACAGGACGATCCGAGAAGAATCATCAACTCTTTTCTCAACTCTGATGTAGAGGACGCATGGACTCCCCTGCCAAACAATGTCCCATCAGACCTCCCCCCAGTCCTCACCCCTGGCCTTCCCAACACCATACCTGGAGATCACAGTTTTGTGTTTGAAGACTATCAGTTATTAGGGGAAGGGCAAGCCCCTCCCGAACACGAGACAACCAGGCTCCCTGAGTCTGGTACTCCTCCTCTCTTGACTCCTGCTCCTGCGGAAGACCCGTTCTCCCTCAATGAACTAGACTGTTCCCTGCCGCCGCCACCAAAGCAGCCTCGGCATGAAGGCAGCCAGCAGCGCGCCTCCCACATGGACAGTGGGCCCAATTTATTCAACTCACCAGTAGCCAGTCCCGTCAGTTTAGTCAGCGATCTTGGATCGGCCCACTCGCCAGCTTCTACAAGCGGAGTTGGGGTGTCTGTGGTGTGGAACAGTGACGGTTCACAGACGGTTGATGTCGAGAACACTGTCCAGTTAAAAGTGCCAAAGCCTCATGAACCCTTGGTATCACTGGACCGGGACAAGCTTATCGACATGCCCGTGGAGGAGTTTAATGTCCTCCTGCAAGTGTCCTGCATTTCCGAGAGCAGCGTGGCCTTCATGAAGGAGTGGCGCAGGAAGGGCAAGAACAAGAAGGCGGCTCAAATTGCCCGCAAGCGCAAACGCGACGAGATGGGTGACTTGGAGGGTGAGGTGCAGTTGCTGAAGGAGGCAGCCTTGGCTAAGGAGGAAGAGAGGGCTGGTTTGCTGCGGCAGTTGGTGGAGTGGAAGAGGAAGTGTGAGGGCTTGGAGGACCAACTCCTTGCCCGCTACTCGCATGAGCGGGGGACCAGCTACTCACGCGATTCCCACCGGCTGTTCCTCATGGGATCTCAGGCAGCGGGGAAGCTGCATGCCTTTGTAGTGCCGTGTGTGGCCGCCGCAGCCCAGTGAACAAACACGACAAGTAACAGTTGTTATGTGGCCAAACGGGTAAACATGTCCATATGTTTGTATGTATGTCCTATTCAATTTGACAAGCTATTTTTGTGTATCACATTTACCTCACTGCATTGCATGTTGAAACATTTGTAGTTCACTTTGGTGATACCCTCAATGAGCCCATTATTGGATTTATAGTTATTGCCAATACAATAAGAAATGTTTCAAGTATGTATAGAAATTGCATGAGTGGGGAATCCCCTGCTGGGGAATTATATTGACGCATGCTGCGATGCTCTGTTCTGTGTCATATATGTACGTATGTATATAGAAGAATGTGTGCGTTCTTCCATTCCGTGCCAATGACAAATGTAGCACAGTGAATCAGCAATTTCATACCGCATGGAGGAAGGCGCATACAGTTTGTTTATTGACTGGCTGTTGAAGCAACACTTTAATCCCTTATTTGTCTTGTACAAAATTTATACATACTACATACAGAAGCGACTAAGATGACTCATACAATGATGTAAGCATGACATGCAAACAGCGAGGTCGGTCGCACTGTGTCTGTGCCCAGGCGAGTACACACAAGTGATGAGCAAAAAGGTGTCTGCAGCAACTCCCCCAATGACACTAGATGAGCCCCGCCCATCCAATCCCCAACCCCCAAAGAAAATAGAAGGTGGCTGAGAGAAGGAGGAGTCTTCGACTGCACCGCCATTTGAAGAGAGCGACGGATACTGTTGCCATTGCAGCTGCTGCTCCACAGCGCATGAGGGACATGGGATGAGCTCTGCAGGGACCCATGTCTATTTCTTGCTTCATAGCCTCAAGCCACCTGAAGAGGGAGGGGAAGGGACTGGGATGGAGTGAGGGGAAGGGACTGGGATGGAGAGAGGGGAAAGGACCGGGATGGAGTGAGGGGAAGGGATGTGATGGTGGAGAAGGAAGAGCCAATCCCTTGAAAGGTTTGCAGCTAAAGGTTAAGGCCTGCCTCCTTCAGCAGCTACACCTCACTCTCCAAGTGTGAATCAAGAAAGTGCATGGTGTGTGTGTGTGTGTGTGTGTGTGTGTGTGTGTGTGTGTGTGTGTGTGTGTGTGTGTGTGTGTGTGTGTGTGTGTGTGTGTGTGTGTGTGTGTGTGTGTGTGTGTGTGTGTGTGTGTGTGCATCTGTGCACACCTCACCTGTCTTTCTCAATGTATCTCTGTTGTAACCAGTCCCTTTGGTGTTCAGCAGTCTTAGGGATGTTGGTCATATTTGTCCTGCAGACATGGATGTGTACACGACACCAGCGTCCACTGAAGAACTCTGCATAGACCAGAACGCACAAACTTCAGTAACCCTTTTCTTCCTTCTCTGCCACATGTTCAACGTGTGTATACACATGTTACAGGATGCAGTTATGCAATGGACAGGACATGAGAATGTGATGTTGTCATATGCAAATATTTGTGAATACTATAGCTACAGCAGAACAGCTGTTAAATGTTTACACAGTCCTGTGCTTATATTTGCACTCCCATTCTCTCTGTACCAGGAAAGCTTACATTCCATTAAAACACAAAAATGCAAATATCTGCACAAGGCGTGGAAATACCTGTACTGCTGCTGTGGACTGTGATGTGAATCAAGACAGTTGGGAGCACACGCTGCGCACGCACACACACACACACACACACACACACACACACACACACAAGCACAAGCACACACACACACACACACACACACACACACACACACACACACACACACACACACACACACACACACACACACACACACAAGCACACACACACACACACACACACACGCACACACACACACACACACACACACACACACACACACACACACACACACACACACACACACACACACACACACACACACACACACACACACACACACACACACTAAATGGAGCACCCACCACTGACCAAATAAATGGGGAGCTCCTTTCTTCCTTCCCTGAGGTCCCCGGGCCTCGTAGAGAATGGTTAAGTCGTACACAGCATCCATGTAGTTCCACAATGTCTCCAGTGAGACCTGGGAGGGTGGGGACATGAAGGGTTGGGATACTACACACCACAGCCAAGAGGCCACTAGGTAGAACGAGTGGAACAACACAAGTATCCCCTCCGAGTGTGATACTCGCCAATCTCCTCCCCATTACACTGCGTGTTTGTCTGTTGTTTAACTGCTCAACGCTACAAGCAGTTCTTAGTTAGAGTCAAACCTGCAGTCCCTTCACTTTTGGCTGTAGCACATGCTGCAGTGGGGGGCATCCCTTGGTGGAGCCCTGCAGCTGCCCACTCACTGACTTGTCTTGTGAGAACCTCGTACCTTCGGGAAACAGACACAGCCACAGCTGCGGGGGGAGGGGAGGGGAGAGACAGGTGATGAATGAGTGGGGGAGGGGGGGAGGAGAGATGGAAGGGTCAGGAGGAGAAAGGGAGGGGTGGAGAGAGACAGGTGATGAATGAGTGGGGGAGGGGGTGAGAAGAGATGGAAGGGTCAGGAGGAGAAAGGGAGGGGTGGAGAGAGACAGGTGATGAATGAGTGGGGGAGGGGGTGAGAAGAGATGGAAGGGTCAGGAGGAGAAAGGGAGGGGTGGGGAGAAGTGGTGAGAAGTGCCTGCAGCTACGTACATTCAGGGCAGAGGTCAAGATGAGGGGGCACAATGGGGGTGGGGGAGGGTGGGTACACCTCCTAACCCCACTTGTTCTGTTCTCTTTGATGGAAGTACTCACTGGTCGCTTCTGCTGCACGAGTCTCTGCAGCTGCTGTGAGATCACGCCCTGTGCATCTCGCTTCCTCCTTATGAACACACTGCCATGCTTGTACAAGAAGTAGCCATAAAGGGGCACGTATTTGAGTGAGTCCTTCAGGATGTAGCGGACTACCCCACCTGCTCCTGCCCTCAGGGCAAACTGCTCTGCTATGACCCAGTCAACTGGAGGAGGGAGGGGGAGGGGAGGGAAAGGAGAGGGGAGGGGAGGAGAGGGGGAAGTGGGAGGAGGAAGATCATACCTATATAGTGTTGTGAGATATTACAGCAACTTCAGCTGGATGTACACGTGCATGGGTATAACGTGCAATTGTACTGTTCATCCAAATGCAACTCTCAAATTTGCTGTAAATGATGATCTGAATACATGCTTCCTGGGGAGTCTAAAGGACGGGACTCACTTATGGTGCAGAGATCAACAGAGATCACATCTAATCAGATACAATTCTGGCTGCCACTCCCTGCGAAGTTTGACATGGCAAAGCTAATGGACATTAAGGTACCTCAAAGGCAGAGTGATGGCAGCTAAGCTGGGGCCCTGAGTTGACCTCCTGGCAACACCACCTTTCTTTTGTCTGAAATAATTAGCTAAGTGGCTGATTCAATGTCACATTTCAGTGTTCTGACCTACTGTCCCTCTCACCAGTTGACTGGTGGTTGCTGAGGTATACGATGTTCTCATCTGGACGCGGCAGATCATCGCCATAGAAGACAAACTGTGGCAATGATGAAGGGTGCAGGCCAACCACACACAGTGACACACCTGTATGCATGCATGCACACCGTACACACACACACACCGTACACACACACACACCGTACACACACACACACACACACACACACACACACACACACACACACACACACACACACACACACACACACACACACACACACACACACACACACACACACACACATACACACACACACACACAAGCACACACAAGCACCTCCACTCCTGAACACTTCTCGAAGAAGAAGGCTATCATCCACTGGTAGACAGCATACAGGTGGTCCTCCCAGTGGAAGAAGATTCTCTCGCCAAAAGGAAGACTGGCTAGCTTGAGGGCAGACCAGGTCACGGTGTAGCCAGCGGAGGACCCCATTATGACAATAGAGGCGGGAAGGTGCCGGTACTCCAGCGCCGTGTACAGAGCAGTCAGAATCATTGCTACCTGCTATGGGCATGCGATTAGTAGCTGTATATAGTCTGGGTCTCTATCGCATATAAATTACTTACACGCCCCCTCACAGCTAAGCGCTCAGTGCGCATACTGCAAATTAATCGACCTTTCATTGAAGGTCGATTCTGGTAGCTGCATACAGCTCAACTGAGGCGATGGTCTCTCCTGCGCGAGCGCTCAAGTTCCTGGTGGCGCTAGCCGTCATCCTCAACTTCTCCGTGGTCACGTGTTTCTTGTGGACTTTCGTGTGGCTGTTCTGTTCGCCTTTGGGCCGGAGGGTCTTGAAGAGAGAAGAAGACAGATTATACGCAGCCTACGCGTGGGTCATCACGTTCTTCTGCAACCAGTGGCTGGACACAGAGGTACGCACGTGTAAGAGGAGCTCACATTTAAGAGTTGCCAGTGCCCTGGTGTGGCTGTAGTGTTATACGCAAAAATTCATTCCACAAATCTGCTTTCACTGTCTGTGGCATACCCTAATACGCCGCCTAAGCAGTTTGATCTCTACAGATGGCGCTGTGAGAGTATCCTTGAGCTTTGTTCGATGTTTCGTGTAGTGCATGTCTTTGAGTAGAGCTGTGCTAGGTAAAGTCTGAGGGTGTAATTCAATATGTCCAGTACTTCTTTGTTTGTTTGTTTGTTTGTTGACTCATTTCTCCAGTATGTGTTTTATGGTGATGACCTACCACCAGCTGGCAGTAATGTGCTGTTGCTGAGCAACCACCAATGCTCAGGTGAGTTACAATATGCTTTAGTAGTTTGAGGCGTTTAAAACTTTGGGATTTGTCTACTGCAAGAGCACTGATTCGCTTCAACTGTTGCATGATCTTACCCATTTATTAAAGTTCATTGTTATGATAGAAGGAATTATGTAATTGTATTCACACCATACGTAGAATAGTATTAGCTTTGCTCTTTGCAGTCGACTGGATTCTGCTGGAGTTTCTCTCCCTGCGTGCTGGTGCCGGTGGTCACATGCGGTACATACTTAAGAAGGTCCTTGGACTGATGCCTTTGTATGGCTTCATGGTCCATCGCCATGGTGGCATATTTGTGCGACAGGGTGGACTTAAAGATGCAGAGGAGATACGGAGGAAGCTGAAGCACATGGCAGACTTGAAACAGCCTGTAAGTGGTAGGGCGGCAGTTGTGTGGTGGGTGGGGCATGTTATGGACAGTTTGTTGTTGGTATTTCAATGGTTTCTGCCAAGGATGTGAGTAGAGTGACCTTGCAGGATGTCCTTCGTGTGTTGACCTGCAATTGGAACACATATAACGTGTCTCCTGTAACGTATCTTCCTGTAATGTGTTAGCAGGAAGTGAAGCTGCTAGCTACCAGCCCAAATTTGCAAGTCACTTACTTCCTGATCTTTACTCCTTACACTATTGTGGATGTATCCTCACATTTCCCCTTTTCCCTCATTAAACCTTCCCATTTCCTTGTGATTCTAACTTCCTTCACCTTCCACCCCTGTTTAACCAGGTGTGGCTGACACTGTTCCCAGAAGGGACTCGTTTTGACCCCACAAAGACCTCGGTACTGAGCAAGAGCAAAGCTTTTGCCAAAGACCATGGTCTCCCTGTGCTTCATCATGTCCTCACTCCAAGAACTACTGGGTTTGAGGTGGGTTAAGATGTGAAGGTGCTGTGTAAGGGTGATGTGTGAGGGCAATATGTGAGAGTATGCATGAGGTTGCTGTGTGAGAGGCTGTGGGGGTGTGGAGTGAGGTGTGTCCAATTTGTTGTTGGTAGGTTATCACATCCATGATGGTAGAGTGAATTGGTTGACGCCAGAAGTGGACTTGGCACAAATGAACAAGTAACAATTTGCTGGCCAATATAATTATAATTATTGTTCTAAATGTTTGTTTCTTTTGACCTTTGTCTGCAGACAGTGATGGAAGTTGGTAGGGGCAACTTTGATATCTTGTATGATGTGACAATCAAGTACGAAACGTGGGAAGATGAAGGAACAGAAGAGGCGGGGCTACCTCCAGGCGTAGTATGTGAGTGGGTGGAGGTGACTGGGAACCCAATCCTAACATATCTACGTAAATGTGTAGGTCCTATAGTAACCTTGAGGGCTTATAGTATTGTATGCTCATCTACACAAATGCTATATTACACAATTATGTGATGATAGTGTCACATGACCTGGTAGTGTACTTCTGATTGGCTGTAGATAGGTCACAGCAGTATTGTATACCTTTCGCTTGTGTGCAGCCTTCTTAGTTGGCAAGTGTCGCAAGGTACACATCCACTTGCGCAAGATTGATATGACCTCGTTGCCTCAGGTGTGTGTGTGGCGTGGTGTAGTGTGGTGTGGTGTAGTGTGGTGTGGTGTAGTGTGGTGTGGTGTGGTGTGGAGAGCTGTACTTGCTGGTATTCTTCAGCCGCAATGTCACTTCCACTGTGTCTGCATCTCCCTTCATTTGTACATTTTGCTGAGCTACCTTTCTCTTCCTCAGTGCTGTAGTGAGTGTGAGGTGTGAAGTGCCTTTACAAAACTGCTACGCAATTGTGAGGGTGACGCCTTCTCTGTCTCCTATGCCCCTTCACAGGATAGCTCTGGGCTAAGAGAGTGGCTGTACGACAGCTTTACAAAGAAGGACAAGTGGGTTCTACACACACAGACACACCGTACTAAGCCACAAACTCTGTTGTATCAACCTCCTCACCACATGAAATTAAACAGCTGTTTCTGAGGGTATTGCATAACACCATCTCAGGAATCGTGGACAACATTATTCATAGCTATACACAGTTGACGAAAGGCCTGCATGGCCGAAACGTCCTGCAGTCAGTTGCTATTGATTGAATCTGCTACCTGTACTGTATGGTCAAGATCAATTTGCCAGTTAAAATTATTTTGGACATTGTGCCTCTCACTCATCACCATAACATGCCTCCAGCACTCTCAATCTTCCATGTCTCAATCTACAGGTGGTTGGAAGCTGTGTCATCTCCCAAGGAACAGCATCGGACTGATAAGAGTTTCACTCCACGAGAAGTGCAACCTTTCTCCAGTAGTCGCTGCTGGCTGGGGTTTGTCGCTGGAGTACTCGCACTTGGAGTGACCCTTTTCTCTTCATTGGGATGGCGACTCTTTGTGGCCACATTCCTGGGATACGTTGTTATAGGAACCACTGCAGCCCTGTTCCCAGTTCTGTTTGACTGGATATGAACTGGGAGTGGGGTGTCTGTGTTTTGTCATGGGACCTCCAGTTGTGTACTGTATGTAAATTATTCCTATTGACAATTTGGATCATAATTTTGGTACAAAGTACATGCAGAGTGAATTAGACTGTTGATTAAATATATATTTGCCCTCGTCACCGGGCAACCGGCCTCATACAACCGTCCTAGCGAAAGCGGTCTGGCTACGCGAGACTAGGAATTCTTAGATTAACAGTGCCAGAGCGCTCTTGACACAGCTTGGTGTGACTAGGACATTTGGATAACAGTGCGCGAATTTCACTAACCAAAACAAGCGCGCGCACCACCACAAGAACCCGGCCAGCTGTTCCTCTCTGCGTGCTAAACGTTCCATTCCTAATCGGCATATTCCCATTCCAAATTTGATATTATTCCATTTCCCGATTTACGAATCGTGCAGCTGCGTGCATAGCTTTGTGCACGCAGCTGCACGATGCAACTTTGACCAAATTAACAACTAAATATCTTTAAGGAACTGTCTGTAAAGATGTAAATATAGAAAAAAAAAAAAAAAAAAAAAGTAAAAAAAAGTATTCTGATATATTTTATATATATTCAACTATATTATTTGTTGATAAAAAGGGTGCATAAGTTGCTTCTCAGAAAGTCCAACCCGGGCCTCGACAGATATGGTTCGAATCCGTTGGGGAGACCAGCCACCGGTATCCCAGTCCCCCCCTACGGGGCCGGCACTACAGTGCCGTGTGGCTGGCCTTGCCGCTCGCAAGCGTACACGACTTTGGTTTCGAACCATGGAGATTTGGATTGGCACGCTGAGTGATAGCACAACTCGCCACCGCGGCGCACCTATGTAGGTAAAGTGACTTCTCCTATTTATACTTAAAGCATTGGCATAGCTCCTATACCGGTAATGTATTAGCGCGCGGTGGTAAAAGTAGCGAAACGGTCGCGACCTGGACCAACCAAAGGCCATGCACGGGCTTATATTTCAAGGTGTGAAGTGCGAAAACTCTCCCAAAGGCAACCTGGAGTGCAAGTAAGGGAAAGGGGCCGTTGTACTTGTATCTCTTGCGCGCATTGGACGGCATGAGCAACAAAGGCGCGCCCGATTGTGTAGTATGAGCGAGACCAAGTCCTGTTCGCGGCGGGCGTACGAGGGCGAGGTGGAGCAGTGGGCGGAGGAGGAGGTAGAGAAAGAGCTGGCAGTGATGACTGGATCACTTGAGCGACTGTGTAGTATGAGCGAGACTGGGTCCTGTTCGCGGTGGGCGTACGAGGGCAAGGTGGAGCAGTGGGCGGAGGAGGAGGGGGAGAGCGGTGATGACTGGATCGCTTGAGCAGCTTGCTGGGCTGGAAAAGAAGGAGGAGGAGGAGGAGAGTGGGTCTTCGGTTCATGGCTCAGAGACCTGTTTGCGCGTGTATTAGTCGCTAGAGTATTGTTCATCGAAGGTGGGAGGGCTTTTAAACGCAAGAAGTGCATTCTGGAGAAGAAGGTATTTGCTGCAATTGCAACGAATGTTGGCCAAAAGGAGACCGACAGCTGTCCTGCAGTTGTGGTGAAAAAAGGGGTGGAGGTATGTGGTAGGAGTGGTGAAGGTATGTGGGACAGTGCTGGAAATGGGACAGTAGGGTGGCATGTGTGACGTGTTCTCATGCACCACTCTGACTGTCTGTCATAACAGGCCACTTCCATGTTCCAGGTGCTTGTATATCTATCTCCAGCTAACGTTGAATGTGATCCAGCAAGCCAGTTTATGTGTGCAGACCAAGCTAAGTGGGTTGATATTGACTTCTGCTGTGAGGCCAACCATTTTCCAGACTGTGCAGAGGGCTCAGAGGAGAAACACGGCAACATGACAGGTTAGACTGCGAGTGCTGTGGTGTGTGGGAGCTGGCATTATTGAGTGCTTGAAGGGGTGGAGGTGCATGGTGGGAGGTGTGGTGTGTGGGAGGGGTGAAGGTGTGTGGGAGGGGTGAAGGTGTGTGGGAGGGGTGGAGGTGTATGGTGGGAGGGGTGGAGGTGTGTGGGAGGGTGGAGGTGTATGGTGCAAGGGGTGGAGGTGTGTGAGAGGGGTGGAGGTGTATGGTGGGAGGGGTGGAGGTGTGTGGGAGGGGTGGAGGTGTGTGAGAAGAGGTGTGGAGGTGTGTGGGAGGTGTGGAGGTGTGTGGGAGGGTGTGATGGGAGGGATAGAGGAGTGTAGTGGGAGGGGTGGAGGGGTGTGGGAGGGGTAGAGGACTGTGGTGTGAGGGGTAAGGTGTGTGGTTGGAGGGATGGAGGTTTGTTGGAATGAGTGAGGTGTGTGGGAGGGGTGGAGGAGTGTGCTGGTAGGGGTAAGTTGTGTGGTGGGAGGAGGGGTGGGGAGGGGTGGGGAGGGGTGGAGGGGTGTGGGAGGAATGGAGGAGTGTGGTGGAAGGGGTGGTGTGTGTGCGAAGGGTGGCGTGTTGGAAGGAGTGAGGTGTGTGGGAGGGGAGGAATGGATGTGGGTGGTGGGAGGGTGAGGTGTGGGTGGGGCAAGTGAGCAGGGAAGGGCAGTCTAGATAGGTAGACCCTCTCCATGAGCGAGCAGGGCAGGGCAGTCTAGATAGGTAGACCCTCTCCATGAGCGAGCAGGGCAGGGCAGTCTAGATAGGTAGACCCTCTCCATGAGCGAGCAGGGCAGGGCAGTCTAGATAGGTAGACCCTCTCTATGTGCGAGCAGGGCAGGGGAGTCTAGATAGGTAGATCCTCTCTATGTGCAAGCAGGGCAGGGGAGTCTAGATAGGTAGACCCTGTCCATGAGAGAGCAGGGCAGGGCAGCCTAGATAGATAAATCCTCTCCCTGGGTGAGCAGGGCGGGACAGCCTAAATAGATAGACCCACTCAATAATAGATACACCTTTTCGTCCAGCATGTTTGACGCTACATCCTCAGGTAAGTACACCTGGGAGTGGTGTGTGAAGAAGACAGAGGTTTTGGCCCGTGGCTGTTTGCAGACATGATGGCTAGGCTTGGTAGGTGCCTTTCCTCAACTTCTAGATACCATGCTGCCAGATGTTTGCAGTAAACATGTGCTTGCGTGTATGGTGAAGGTGTACATGTCTTGTGCCGTGTCCACTCCACAGACACCTGTTTTGGACAGCTCTGACCAACTATAATAGTACAGGAATCTACAGCCAGAATGTTGCCTCATCTAGTGGCCCCACCCATGTGCCTGTTAGAGACCTGAGGCGGCCCAGTTTCCTTAGTGTATGACGAAGACCATGGTAATCTGTTTCGGTGGACATGGTAGTCAAGTGAGTTGTGCAGCTGCAGGTCCTGTGGTACTCGAGTGTGCTTGCCTGCATGGTGGTGATCCTGACCTTTCTCCTTGTGACCTGCACAGTGTTATGTGGTACTATATACAATGTGGACAAGTCAAACTACTCAGAACGTGCCAGGAATATGGCAGTTGGCAGCACCAAACCCTGTAAGTGCATGTTGAGAAGCCCTAGGGGTGGTTGCATTCACTGACACCAGATGTCCTAAATGGTACACACCCGACCCACTGCTGCATAATGTCTGACACCCATGCAGCATGTGACATTGATGCATGTTCTGTACCAACGAATTCAACTGATCGGTGTTAATTAACTCATGACAGTGTTGCTAATCAAATCCGTATGCAGCAGAACTGTATGCAAAACTAGAATGTATGAATTGTTAAAGTATCTGGAATGTCTAAACAGTATCAAATGATAGTGGACAAATGAGATACATGCAGTATAATCATGCAGTCTGGAAGGGCTGTGAGATTTGGAGACCAAATTGCTCTAACTTTGCACCTTTGAGTGGTTGTTAAACTCTCGCACTCTGTTGCTGATGCAACTGGAGATTGCAGCTAGTGTCCAGCCCATCCGGCCATGGCACTCAGCTGGCTCGCAGTCCAGCAGCACAATGCGACGAGTGGAGAGGTTAAAGTAAGCAGTGAGCAGATTCCCTCTGTCCGATGCAAATTGGATGAAACCAGCACGGTCTGTATCTGTATCTACCGAACAATTCTCTTCCCAGTGTCCTTGGAATTGGGACCTGAGAAGGACAGAGTGGTTCACATTGGACAGCCTGTTGACTTGAAACCAAGCTGCCTTAGATGCATCATCAGTGGAAACCATGGTGTATGTTTGGTCCTTGTTCTCCTGCAGTGATATGTGCAAATTAAAGCCATCATTTTTAGCACCTGTGGGTGCAAGAGAGAATTGAGTGGAGACTGGTCCCATCTCGCTGTTGAGGTTTCTCATTAGAAAGTGGGAGATCTTCGAGATGACTATGTTGGTGCCAGTTCCCAGGGGCAACTCTGGCTCCAGTATTCCCCCAGACCATGCAAAAAATATTACTGGAACAAACAGAGGAGAGATCCTCATTTGGGACATGCCCGATACTTCCATCTGACTTTCAATAGACTTGAAGATGAGAGAGACTCTGAGAACGTTTGACTGCAACTGTCACTTCTGCTTCTGCTTCGTCCTTTGCCAACTGGAGACTGCACACTGCATTTATACACACCACCTAAGGAAGTGAAACAGTAAATGTGTGACCAGCTAGGAAAGTAGAAGTTGACCTTTACAGTGCATGCTGACTAGAGCAGGTCCTGCATCATGAGGATTGCAGCAAGAATGTTCCAGATATAGTTAGTTTCCGACCAGTGTGAGACATGGTCATGTGGATGCACAACTCGATCAGAGAGAACAGCTCAAAAAAGATAAGGGGCAGATTTATCAGAGTTGACGATCATTAGTGTTGATACTGATTGGAGAACAACCCATCATCAGAAGCCTGCAGTTGCAGGTAGTATTCTAAACTGATGCAGATAAAACAAAATGGGAAGCACATGGAGTAGGAAACACAGGAACATTGATTCTACAGTTACTGTATATAAAGCAGATCAAAAGTTATGAAGTTGTCAAAAACTGTGCTTACGTGGACTGAGGAAAGGAACTTGCTGTCAGAGGAGTAAAAGTGTATCAAGATAAAAATAACATTTGGAACCCTTAGCAACATGTTCACCCTTGTGACAAGTGTCCTCCTGCTGCTCTTTTCAAATCTGAACAGCAAGCTGGAGTTGCACCCAGACTGGGGGCCAAACAGCACCTCTTCAGCTCATGTGCGCGTTGTGCCACGAGGAGCTCTCTCGGAGACATCCATCTTCTCCCTGCACCACACCCAAGATGCCCATGGCTCTGCAGTTAAAAGCATAGCCGGTTGCCTGAAGAACCATAGCCAGGACCCTCATGCCTTCTACCTGGCTGTCACAGCGGACCATAGTGTCATTCTGACACCTCATGCCGATGAAGGGATGCACTTTGTACCCATGGGTCTAGCCACTTCTGAAGCTGGTGGGCATGTCCTATCACCGCAGCCTGTGCTCCTGCGAACCACTCAGAACGGGACACACTACTACCTGCATGTCTGCTTGGGTGATTACAAACACTTGCACAAAGGACACTTCTGCCTGAGACCAGCTGAAGGGAGGAAGGGGAGGAACACTGTGCCACTCCTAGCTGACACATGGACCGAACACTGTGCTATTTGAAGAGTTTGTGCTGTGTAGCTAGCTAACTGCAGTATATTACATGAACAGAGCTGTGCTTTAATCAATTAATTGTACTATTGCTAATTCCCTATAGTGCATGTGGGCTTTTGTATACTATATCATATCATCATATCATATCATTGAAGTGCATCATGTACAAAGGTATATATAATTATATATTGCATGAGTTGTGTCGCAATTAAAAAATGGCGGCGAAAGCGGGGAAAGAGAAAGTGGTCGACTTAAATCAGTTGTCTATTCCTGAGTTGGATCGGCTGAAAACTCAGATTGAGCAAGTGAGACTTTAAGCTTTGATATTATATTCCCGTGCGGAGAAGGCGTAATTTTGTGCGGTGATGTTAGGAATAATAGTTCTCTATTACTACTGCTGCTACTATTGTGAAGGCTTGATAGCTGACTGAGAACAGAGATGAATAGAGTGCACTATAGGGCGGATGAGAAACAGCGATTTGTAGAGAGAAGTCTTGTAGCAGAGGTGCTTCATGTGTGGTGGAGTACACTATGGGGAGGTTGAGGAACTGGTCTCTTTAGAGAGGTGGTCTTGTAGCAGAGGTGCTTCATGTGTGGTAGAGTACACTCATGGGAGGTTGAGGAACTGGTCTCTTTAGAGAGGTGGTCTTGTAGCAGAGGTGCTTCATGTGTGGTAGAGTACACTCATGGGAGGTTGAGGAACTGGTCTCTTTAGAGAGGTGGTCTTGTAGCAGAGGTGCTTCATGTGTGGTAGAGTACACTATGGGATGTGCTGTAGAGTGCAGTGTGAGTGAGACTGTTCAGTGCATAGGTAGACCTGTCCTTGTGCTGTCTACGTAGATTTTAGGTCTTTCACTCACTCAACCTCTCTCCTTGTGTGTGTGTGTGTGTGTGTGTGTGTGTGTGTGTGTGTGTGCGTGTGTGTGTGTGTGTGTGTTTGTGTGCATGTGTGTGTGTTTGTATGTATGTATGTGTGTGTGTTTGTATGTATGTGTTGTGTGTGTGTTGCAGGAAGTAACTGTCCTGTCTTCCTCACTGGCTCAACTGAAGTCTATACAACGAAGGCTGAGCAACTCCAAGGAATCGCTCTCTAGTTTCTCACCCCAAAACAAAGGTGGGCCAGGGCTTGTTTTGGTGGGGGTGGGGCATCAGGGGTGAGTCACAATGCACATGCGAGGAATCTATATATATATATTTTCGTAGAGCCATCATCCTTTGTTCGCAAACTCCTCCCACAGCGTGTGTGCGATGAACGCGAAACTCAGCCTTATTACAGGGCGCTGTACGGGGAGTGTCATAAGGGGGTAGGCGGAAGACGATTTGTTACGGCCGAGAAGAGCACTGCACAGATTCCCACTCTTACGGAAACAGATGCCATGTTTTTTGTACGTTTACGGATGGCGAATGTGAGATTCCAGACACATTGTTGTGTGTAAAAGGTGGTTCAATGCCCAAGAGGAGACGCTTGCACTCTCTGGCACGCAAAGGCACCTAGGGGGACCATTGTGCAGAAATAAGCTACAGAAAAGATGCATGTACTGTGGTTTGCCCAAGCCAAACTGCCAGACAGCTTGCTTCGGCTACATATTCCCGGTATGGTGTTACCGTATCGACTGGTTATTAGGCGCATCTGCCTTATAAGCGCATATCCTCTGTTAAGTGCACGCTGGTTTTCCGCCATTTTTGTTAGGCGCTCACTGATTACCAGGGTTCACCTCTTCGTTAAGGCGCATATACAGTGCAAGTTGCAATTATATAGAAATTGCGCACTGTGTATATGTATATTATATTTATATACACAAGTCATAACGTGTAGCTAATCCCGACGATGGCGGAGTGGATGGTACAACAGACGTTGGATGGTGCAGCAACTACTTCTAGGAAGAGGAATAGCTATTCCAGAGAGGAGAAGTTGCGCGTCATAAAGTGGTATGGCGAGACAGCAAGAATCGTTAACAGACGTGCAAGCACTTCGCATCAAACTCCTAGACGGTGATACGATGGCTTGCCGATATAAGGTCTCCAAATGTCTTTGTAGATATGCCCACGAATCACGCTCCGGGTGTGTGTGCTCTTCCAGGTCTTTCTTGGCTTTCTGCCATTCAATGCCGCTTTGAGGATTCCCATTAGCAGCGAACGCGAACGATGTACCAGCATTAATACACTGAACTCATCATAATATCACGTATAAAACAATAAGACTGTTTGTTAAGCGCATATCCTTGATTAGGCGCATGTTTCTCTGCTGTCAGAGCTATAAGCGCATCCACCTAACAACCAGTTGATACGGTATTTGTATATGGCCAAGAGCTATATAGCTAGCTACCAAATGCAAGAAGAACCGAGAATTTAGCTAACAACAGTGGTAGCATCAGGGCTCTGTTGTGGAATCACAGTCATCGGAGTGCTGTCAAAGGGCCGCTGTCGAAGGAGCGCCGTAGCATAGAAGCCTTTGGCAGGCTTCTATGCTAGTCTTACGATATACTCACTAGGAGCATGAGTGGTCAAGCTCATTCTAAAGGCATGGGGGTTAATGATACTGGAGTGTATGCGTAACACACAGTATGCAACAATCGTATTGTTGGACTTTGCAGAGTCTTAAGAAGTTGTGATCACACATGTCCTCATCACTTACAAAACAGTCTTTCAGCACACGTTGTCTCCCATTTGCATTATCACGTGCATGCCTAACGGGTGAATTCACGCATCAGCCCAGTCAGCATCTTGCTGGGGCCCATTTTGGGATCTGACAAGATTAATCTTACACTGTCTGATCTGTACCCGGCTGATGAGGAACAGTAGCATCCTGTAAAGCATTTTTTATTCTTACTACCTTCCTCTTTCCCTTGCAGGGAAGCACATGTTGGTTCCTCTAACTTCCTCTGTATCCTCCTCACCTTTGTCACACGTTGTGCTTATCTGGCCAACTGAAACGTCCTGTCATAGTGCAAGCCAGCTAGCCTAGCAAGCTAGACTACCAGCCAGCAGGATGAGGGGTTGTTGGAGCAGTGTGTGGGTGTGTGGAGGGGGTGGTTTGAGCTGAAACGTAACTGTGCCTTAACACAGTATTATGTATAGTGTGTATCAGCGATTAGCAAATTGAGCACATGTACTTTTGTGGAAGTTGATGTCGATAATTGTGTGATGTGATGTGTAGGTGTTCTGCTTGTTACAGTAATCTAGTGTGGGAACCTCAGGTACTTGGAAGTGACGTGTGTTTGGTAAGAGTCTTAAGAAGTCCTTCACATGAGTCTTAAGAAGTTTTGATCGCACATGTCCTCATCACTTACAAAACAGTCTTTCAGCACAGGTTGTCTTATATGAAATGGCAACTGTTTGGAGATGTCTTAAATTAATTCAAAGGAGAAGCCAATCAAACAAACCACAGAATGATCACTTCATTTGAGATACTGTGACACTCTTGTTGTCAGGCATGTCGTGTCATGTCACACGTTATTGACGTTTACTGTATTTGACTGACGTGTTGGTCCTTGACAAGATGTGTCTGTCAGATGTATGTGTCTGGTACCTTGAAGACCACAGACACTGTTTTAGTGGACATTGGGACTGGCTACTATGTGGAGAAGGTAGGCTGGTGTGTGTGTGCGTGCGTGCGTGCGTGTGCATGCGTGCGTGTGGTGTGTGTGTGTGTGTGTGTGTGTGTGTGTGTGTGTGTGTGTGTGTGTGTGTGTGTGTGTGTGTGTGTGTGTGCACGTGTGTGCGCGTGTGTGTATGTGGTGTGTGCGTGCACGCGTGCATGTGTGTGGTGTGTGTGTGTGTGTGTGGTGTGTGTGTGCGTGTGTGTGTGCGTGTGTGCGTGCGTGCGTGCGTGTGTGTGTGTTTGTGTGTGTGTGTGCGTGTGTGTGTGCGTGTGTGTGTGTGCGTGCGTGTGTGTGTGTGTGTTTGTGTGTGTGTGCGTGTGTGTGTGTTTGTGTGTGTGTGTGTGTGTGTGTGTGTGTGTGTGTGTGTGTGTGTGCGCATATGTGTGTATGTGCGTGCGTGCGTGTGGTGTGTGTGTGTGTGGTGTAGTGTGTGTGTGTGCGTGCATGTGTGTGTAGTGTGTGTGCGTGTGTGTGCATGTGTGTGCATGCGAGCATTCCTGCGTATGACTGCGGCTGTGTACCTATGGGTGAGGGTGCATGGGTCAACCTAAATGAATATCATCAAATGTGTGTACCACATGTGGCTCCAGGGAACACTTCCCTCATTATTTCTAACATGGCCATTATGTAATCACCACTGGAACACACCTTCAAAAGATGTGTTCAGTTGTTCAGTGACTGGCACACCACGTGCGACAATTAGGCAATGGCAGATTTTCGTTCACTTCCTTACAGCAATTAGTTTGTAATAAAAACTCATTTGTCTATTGTACTTCTACTTTCGGCATATCAGTGGCACGGTTCTCATTCCACGAGGCAGTCTTGCATGTGGACAAGAGGAAGTCACAGTAGGAATGATCATGTGGTCTACCATAGAGATCCTAAATAGTACTTGGGATAGGCCACCTGCCGTAGGTCATGTGGAGAGAAGTTTTACTGAAGTTGAAGTCGAAGTTAAAATTGAAGTTGAAGTTGAAGTTGAAGTCGGTGTTCATTGTGAAATGTGATAAACCTGGATGTTATGTGATGGCATGTTGGAGTTTGCTGGAGTTAGTGACGTGAGCTGAGTAATGGACAAGTTAGAGGCTCGTGCTTTGGTGTACATATGAACATTGAGCTTTCACAGTGCAGCAACGATGAACAGTTGAGCTGTTGTATGACGTTTCAACCAGGAGGGTCTGTGTGTCAGTTGCAAACTTGAATAATGGGAATATTATTGGAAATACGTACGTATATCTCAATTTTCTGTTCTTTGTAGAATATCAAAGATGCCGAGATGTTCTTCACCCGTCAAATGGATCATGTCACAGAGCAACTGGAGACAGTACAGCCTGCAGTGAAGGAGAAGCAGAAGCTGCTCGAAGGTGAGAGAGAGGCCCAGAGCACCCACTGTCCGGAGTGGGTGTGAGTGATCTAACGGTGTTGCTGGATTGGGGGAGCCACTGTGGACAGCCAATAGTCCATTTCTGTGCTACGCTGGTGGGTAACGCATCCGACCATGTGCTCCCCTCCCCTCCCCTCCCCTCCCCTCCCCTCCCCTCCCCTCCCCTCCCCTCCCCTCCCCACACATCCCAGCCATCAACATGCTGCTACAAGTGAAGATGCAGATGTTTCTAGGCATGCAGCAGGAGCATGCGAGGAAGAACATGGCAGCAGGAGGAGGTGGCAAACCGTAGCCTACAGCTCAGTGACTGCAACTATCCATCTATGTGTGCTGCACGTGTCTTGTTCACTTTATAAATTATAATAATGTTGCTGCGTGCAGACATGGATTCTCCCCAGCAATAGAGAACTGGATTTAGTGCTCACACAGACAATATGGAGTTAGGCTGTCTAATTTATGAGCTGTGTGTTTTATTGTTGAAGGTGGTACGATGCATGGAAACATGAAGTATTAGTAGAATGACTCTGCTAATCTTTCTGAGTACGCTCTATGTTACTGAGTTAAAATCTTGGTGTTTCTTGGCATAATTTCCAAAGCTAAGCCGATTCCTGTTTCTAGTTAGATCATCTCTGCTTTACATTGAGAGCACTGCTGGCTGTGTGTGAGCTGTTAGCCAGTTCAGCTTCTGAGCAAGGCATCCAGTAAACAAAGTGCAGAGCCTCATGGGTAGTGTCATCCTGTAGACAGCTGCATGTGTGCTCCATTATGTGTTGCCGTATGAACATGTGTTACTAGCTGTATCACAGAGGTGGACTCCTCTGTGGGCTGGTGCAATGGATGCAGTGAACGTAATATATAGTTATCTATTATTGCAGAGTAGAAGCATATGCGTGTGTCGTCAGGGGATTACTTACAGTACATCATTGAATGACCTTTGAGCAGTTTGTCAGTAACAGCTGTACATCATTGGTATGCACAAAGTGCTGGATACAATGTACTAGAGTATGTACTATATAGAGTATACAGTATAAATAGCACTCCTGTATACGTATATATATTATGTCATACATTATAGGTATGCATGCCTGTATTTCTGTATAAAGTATATGGTGATAATAACATGAGCTGGATCTGAAGTCAGATATATTATTATTGTACAATAATTATTGCATACTTGCACAAAGATTGGTAACTAGCTATGCACAAGGTGACGCAAAGTAAGGAAGAAGTAACAAAATTAATCCTACAAAGCTAACTGAATAATGTTGTACAGAAATTCAGTGAATAGCTTCAATTGTCACTATTGCTAATGAATTGTATTAAACTATGAGACATTATAATAATTATTATACTAAAGAGCACAAGAACGTGTGCCAACAGGACAGTCTGTCAAATTGCTCCGGCCTGCTTCAGCGCGTCTTTGAGCGTACCCTTGTTGGCCATTGCTGCAACTTCATCAGAGCCCCCCACTGACTTCCCGCCGATGAAGACTCTCGGGACGGTCCGAGCGCCAGTCATTCGCAGGAGAATATCTTGCACATCACTGCAGTCATCTCGCTCATCCAGTTCAATGACGTACAAGTCCTTAACGCCGGCTTCACTGAAGATCTTCTTAACCCGAGTACAGAATGGGCAGTAGGTCTTAGAGAATACAACGACAGGGGACTGTATCGCCTTCTTAACGAAGTCTTCCGACATGGTCGTTTAGCCTCGTTTACAAGCTGCGTGGTTCGAGACACTCGGATTTGGAGTTCAAAACTTTTCCTCCGTACACCGTGCAAATCTCGAGGGCTGTCACGAGATAGTCTGGCTTGCTAGACCAGGCCTGAGGTGACGCTGTGTGATTATCACGTGACAGCATAGCACAGTAGTTCACAAGAGTAGCTCCAAGATGCTAGTTAGAGAAAGCAGCGTGTGTTCTAACAGGTCTTGCATTAGGATTGAAGTGTGTGTTATAACTATGGCGTGCACTTAGTCTTGTTGTGCAAGACTAGCACTGGCAGTTCTGTGCTTTTACATGTCCATCGCTAAGGCATCCAGCATGCAGGCGCTGAAGGGAGGGAGGTTTGCGGAAGAAGGGCATGTTGTGGGAAAGGGGAAAGAATGGCAGGGAGAAGAAAAAAGGTAAAAGATGGAGGGAAGGATGGTTCTAGCAGGGAGGGTGAGGTATGGTATAATACAGAAAGCAACACCGCAGTAGGCATAGATGTAGTTAGCATGTGTCACCACAGAACGTGGACTGTCACCAATTATTCAAGACACACACGTTACATAGTACGTCTGAAAATAAAAGCCAAAGCAATCACAAGACCAACACCAACAGCAAGTGTAGCCGCTATAGGAAGTGAGTAAGCATTAACAGTCATTGCTTCTGTGATTGCTCCGGCCTGCTTCAGCGCGTCTTTGAGCGTACCCTTGTTGGCCATTGCTGCAACTTCATCAGAGCCCCCCACTGACTTCCCGCCGATGAAGACTCTCGGGACGGTCCGAGCGCCAGTCATTCGCAGGAGAATATCTTGCACATCACTGCAGTCATCTCGCTCATCCAGTTCAATGACGTACAAGTCCTTAACGCCGGCTTCACTGAAGATCTTCTTAACCCGAGTACAGAATGGGCAGTAGGTCTTAGAGAATACAACGACAGGGGACTGTATCGCCTTCTTAACGAAGTCTTCCGACATGGTCGTTTAGCCTCGTTTACAAGCTGCGTGGTTCGAGACACTCGGATTTGGAGTTCAAAACTTTTCCTCCGTACACCGTGCAAATCTCGAGGGCTGTCACGAGATAGTCTGGCTTGCTAGACCAGGCCTGAGGTGACGCTGTGTGATTATCACGTGACAGCATAGCACAGTAGTTCACAAGAGTAGCTCCAAGATGCTAGTTAGAGAAAGCAGCGTGTGTTCTAACAGGTCTTGCATTAGGATTGAAGTGTGTGTTATAACTATGGCGTGCACTTAGTCTTGTTGTGCAAGACTAGCACTGGCAGTTCTGTGCTTTTACATGTCCATCGCTAAGGCATCCAGCATGCAGGCGCTGAAGGGAGGGAGGTTTGCGGAAGAAGGGCATGTTGTGGGAAAGGGGAAAGAATGGCAGGGAGAAGAAAAAAGGTAAAAGATGGAGGGAAGGATGGTTCTAGCAGGGAGGGTGAGGTATGGTATAATACAGAAAGCAACACCGCAGTAGGCATAGATGTAGTTAGCATGTGTCACCACAGAACGTGGACTGTCACCAATTATTCAAGACACACACGTTACATAGTACGTCTGAAAATAAAAGCCAAAGCAATCACAAGACCAACACCAACAGCAAGTGCAGCCGCTATAGGAAGTGAGTAAGCATTAACAGTCATTGCTTCTGTGATTGCTCCGGCCTCCTTCAGTTTAGACTGGAGTTGTCCACTGCTGGCCAGTGCTGCGACATCAGCAGAGCCTCCCACTGACTTCCCGCCGATGAAGACTCTCGGGACGGTCCGAGCGCCAGTGCTTCGGCGAAGAACCTCCTGCACATCATCGCCGTCAGCTCGCTGGTCCAGTTCAATGACATGCAAGTCCTTGACGCCGGCTTCGCCTAGCATCTCCTTGACCCGAGTACAGTATGGGCAGTAGGTCTTGGAAAAGACGACGACAGGGTAACGTATAGCATTGTTAACGAATCTTTCTACCATTGCTCCTAGTCACGTGGTCTGGGTTCGAGACTAGCTTCCTCCTGACTCGTAGCTTAGTATACGTATATTAGTTTCGCGGAGCCAGACCGCTTTCGCCAGGAGGGAAAGTGTCTCGTATTATACCTATGCGCGGCTTGTTCAGAACCCCCAGGAACTTAGTCTGACGTAGCCCAGACCTCCTCGCCTGCCTCCATTTGTCGATGACGTCACTAGGGGGACTACTCGGAACTTGTCACCGGGCAACCGGCCGCATACAACCGTTCCCTCCTGGCGAAAGCGGTCTGGCTACGCGAGACTAGCTCGTACGCTGCAAGTAGTCTGGAACAGCATGACAGAAGGAATTCTTAGATTAGCAGTGCCTGAACGATCTTGACACAGCTTAGTGTGACTAGGACATTTGGATATTTGGTAAGGTGTGTGGTGACCATGAGAGTGGTGGAGTTGAGTGTGGAGGTGAGTGGGAGGAATGGAGGTGTGTGGGAGGGGTAAGGGGTATGGTGGGAGGGGTGGAGTTGACTTTGGGAGTGGGGATATGTAGGTGGGGCAGGTGAGCAGGGCGGGGCAGTCTAGATAGGTAGACCCTCTCCATGAGCCAGCAGGGTGGGACTACCTAAATAGGTAGACCCTCTGCAGACAGGCAGTCTAGCAAGCTAGTCCCTCTCAATAATAGTATGAGCGAGACCAGGTCCTGTTCGTGGTGGGCCAGATCCCCTTCCAGCCATTTTATGTTGTGCAATGGGCTGGCGACGATGTCATAAAAATGGAGGCTGGAAGTGGGGCTGGCTACGTCAGACTAGCAGTGTACGAGCTAGTCTTGCATAGCCAGACCGCTTTCGCCAGGAGGGAACGGTTGTATGCGGCCGGTTGCCCGGTGACAAGGCTATGGAATGCAATTCCTCCACAGGCCTGTCAGACTCGATCTCAACAACACCCCAATTGACCATGATCATCAGTGAGGGCCACCTTTGAACTCATTTATTTTTAATGACAAGTGCACTTATTAACACCTTGAACTATGTAACCTCATGT
>OX465038.1:6044289-6134289 GCA_949841015.1 Aplysina aerophoba
TCCCCTCCCCTCCCCTCTAGACAAGTGGAGCAGTTCAGCCCTCGAGCAGTCTACACCAGTGGCAAGGCTTCCAGTGCGGCTGGCCTTACAGCTGCTGTTGTGAGGGATGAGGAGTCGGGAGAGTTCGTGATAGAAGCAGGGGCACTCATGTTGGCCGACAACGTGAGGAGGAGGGAGAGTGCAGGGTTTTGTGTGTCTTGTGCATGCCAAGAGATAGTCAAGAGATACACATCACTATGCTTTTAATCTGATCAAATGCACACACACATACGCACATGCACACACACACACACACACACTACCTCCCTTTCACATAACCCAGGGTGTTTGCTGCATCGATGAGTTTGACAAGATGGATCCCCGTGACCAGGTGGCGATCCACGAGGCGATGGAGCAACAGACCATTTCCATCACTAAGGCAGGAGTGAAGGTACAGATAGGGAACAGTGTGACTTGGAGGTGGTGGTGGTAGGCGTAGGAGGTCCAATCGTGAGAACACGAAGTGAATAATATGTGAAGAAGGGGGCGTGTGGTACAGACTTGAAGCAATTTAGCTCAAAGCTGTTCCCCCAAAGATCTTTAGAGATACCGAGCGGCAAGGACTAGACATAGTACTCATATCTTGGAGTGCAAGATACTGATGATGACCCTAGGCAGGGTCAAAGGACAATTGCCATCTGTCAAGACCCCAGGCCAGTGCAGTCCAAGATATGAGTACTACCCAAAAACTGAGCACTTTCTGCCAAAGTGTATACCACTGCATGAGCATCAGCCTACGGGTGCGGTGGGGTGGGAAGAGGCATCTAGACCTCAGATGTAAGGTCGAATAAGAGGGACTGTCTATCACATACCACAAGTTGTCTTCTATGAGCTGTGACAGCATGACATTATATACAATCTGTAAATGTTGCTCATGCTTGGGAACTTTCAGGCCACTCTGAACGCCCGCACATCCATTTTAGCAGCTGCTAACCCTGTTGGAGGCAGGTATGAACGCTCAAAGTCGCTCAAGCACAACATCTCCTTGTCAGCCCCAATTATGTCAAGGTAAATGGATTGTTGCTATTTATATCCAACCTACGTTACAGTGTTACTATTAATGCACTTTGTAACTAATTTTAGATATAATGCATAATTATATTCATAGCATTCCAGAGTTTTGAATTTTAATACAAGTGTATACAGTGAAAGGTGTGAAGTTCATATACTACATTCTGACATCATCTTTGCCATACACATATATACATGCCATACATCACACGTGCACACGCTTACACCACACATGCATTGACACACACACCACACATGCATGCAACGAACACATACGAATACACAAGGTTTGATCTGTTCTTTGTCCTGTTGGATGAGTGTAACGAGGTGGTGGACTATGCCATTGCACAGAAGATTGTGGAGCTTCATGTGAAGCAGAAGGAATCCATTCACCGGGTCTACTCACAGGTAACCATCTGTGAGTGTGTGTGTGTGCATGCTTGTGTGTGTGTGTGTGTGTGTGAGAGTGCATGTGAGTATGTGTGTGTTCATGCTTGTGTGTGTGAGTGCATGTGAGTGTATTCTATTTCTTGTAGGAGGATGTGCGGCGCTACATCATGTTTGCTCGTGTGTTCAAGCCAAAGATAAGCCCGGAGAGTGCTGACTACATGGTAGAGGAGTATCGGAGACTCAGACAGAAGGACAGCGGAGGTGAGCTAGCGTGTGAAGGAGCATGTCTGAGCTTGGGTGTTGAAGTGTGTGTGTGTGTGTGTGTGTGTGTGTGTGTGTGTATGTGCGTGTGTGTGTGTATGTGCATGTGTGTGTGCATGTGTGTGTGTTGTGCGTGTGCCTGTGTCCCTCTAGGTGTCTCCAAGTCGGCATGGCGTGTCACTGTCCGACAGCTGGAAAGTCTCATCCGTCTGTCTGAGGCCATGGCGCGGCTACACTGTGAGGACATGGTCCAACCCAAACATGTTAGGGAGGCCTTTCGTCTGCTGAACCGCTCCATCATTCGGGTGGAGACGCCAGACATCGAGTTCACTGAACCTGACAAACCAGTGCTGGAGACTGCAGTTGGTAAGGCTGGAGAGGGGAGCTGAAGGTGGGGTAATGGCAGGTGAAGTGGGTGGGGCTGGGTAGTGGAAGCAGGTGAAGTGGGTGGGGCTGGGTAGTGGCAGGTGAAGTGGGTGGGGCTGGGTAGTGGCAGGTGAAGTGGGTGGGGCTGGGTAGTGGAAGCAGGTGGTATGGGGCTGGGTTGAAAGGTGGGTATGCACTGGTGAGACGTGAATAGATTGTCAAACATTGTGCAACTAGCACAATGAATCAGCAGTAATTAAGTAATTGCTCACTGTTACACTTCATCCCTTCCTCCTCGCTGTACATCGTGGTCCTTGTCCTTGTTTTCTCAATATAAGGAGTGTCACTAGTGCTGAGGTGGGATATTTCACAAACTCTGGTCAAGAAATGACCTAATGTTTCACTCACTAATGATTCCAAAATTTGCAATGTCTTCAGTTATGTGCCAGGGTTGTACGTACATATGTACATATGCGCTGTTACTTGGTTACCTTAGATGAGGCCGCCATGGAAACAGATGCAGCAGATAAGGCCCCACCTCCTCCTGCTGAGCCCGCCAAACAACTCAAAGTGACTTACGAACTTTACAAGAAAATTGCCAACATGTTGGTGCACTACCTGAGAGGAGTGGAAGAAGCAACAGGTGTGGAGAGTGGGAGGGAAGGGGAGGGAAAGATATTTGTGTGTGTGTGTGTGTGTGTGTGTGTGTGTGTGTGTGTGTGTGAGTGTGTGTGTGTGTGTGTGTGTGTGTGTGTGTGTGTGTGTGTGTGTGTGTGTGTGTGTGTGTGTGTGTGTGTGTGTGTGTGTGTGTGTGTGTGTGTGTGTGTGTGTGTGTGTGTGTGTGTGTGTGTGAGTGTGTGTGCGTGTGTGTGTGCATGCATGCGTGCGTGCGTGCGTGCATGCGTGCATGCATGTGTGTGCGTGAGTGTGTGTGTACTCACATAAGTGAGATTATGCATGCCTTGTGTCTGCAGATGAGGGAGGGGCCAAGAAGAGTGACATGGTCAACTGGTACCTGAAAGAGGTTGAAGGAGAGATTGACACCTTGGAGCAGCTCGCAGAGATGAAGTCCGTAGTGGAGAAGGTTATTGATCGGCTGACACACCATGTGAGTGTATAGGGGGATTTAGATTTGGGTCGGTTATATTCTGAAAGACTACAAGTAGAAAGTATTGCCAGTTATATCATCAGTCCCAGTGTCGCTAGGTCTACATAGCTAGTGAGAATGATGCAGTTCCACTTGTCTCATGCCACACTGCATGTAACCAACACACTGTGTATGCGTTGGCTGGCTGCAAATAGCCAGCACGTGTGTATGTGTGTGTGTGTGTGTGTGTGTGTGTGTGTGTGTGTGTGTGTGTGTGTGTGTGTGTGTGTGTGTGTGTGTGTGTGTGTGTGTGTGTGTGTGTGTGTGTGTGTGTGTGTGTGTGTGTGTGTGTGTGTGTGTGTGTATGTGCATGTGTTTTGTTCAGTCTGCCACAAAGAAGGCAGAAGGCATCATCTGTGAATGGCCTTCTTTCAAAGTTCTTTCAAGGTGTGTGTGCATATGACCTGTATTTGTTTGCCGGTGTTAGAAACACCCAAATGAAGAATGTGTGGCAGACAATAGAATTTTCCGAACTATCCCCTTTTGGGGCATGTTTCAGTGTCGTTTCATACCACAGTGGTGGCTGAAGATGAAAACATTCCCAGTTATTCCATTGAACCATGCATCTAATTTGAACCAAACGCCTTCACTAGCCTATCAGCTGACACATACTGGTTGAACAAGTATATGCTGTAATTTCAAGCATCAACTATGTACTCCCTTTCTGTACACTGTGTGTGTGTGTGTCCCTAATGGGACATGGTGAACAGAGGTGTCTGTGTGTGTGTGTGTGTGTGTGTGTGTGTGTGTGTGTGTGTGTGTGTGTGTGTGTGTGTGTGTGTGTGTGTGTGTGTGTGTGTGTGTGTGTGTGTGTGTGTGTGTGTGTGTGTGTGTGTGTGTGTGTGTGTGTGTGTGTGTATACATGTGTGCGTGTATGTGTGTGTGTGTGTGTGGTGGGAGTATTCCCATAGGAACACCACCTATTGCTTCCTTGAGCTCTTACTGTGTAGGCGGGTCAATTGGAAGTGAAGAAACCTCAATAGTGGTGTGACTTCCGCAATGAATTCTCAGCTGTATAGCACAGCCTGAATTAGCGCTAAACTTAGTAGCAGGGGACTTTTGATTGTGGCTGGGAGTAGCCACGTGGAATAACAAAATGATCAAACACAGAGAGTGCGATCTTGTGTGCATGTAAGACTGATCAGGCATGATGCAACGTGTGTGTGCATGATTGAACCCATGTGTGCGTGTGTGCATGTGTAGATAGGTGGACAGTTTGAGGATGTGATGGTGTGTATGTGTGCGTGTGTGTGTGCGTGTGTGTGTGTGTGTGTGTATGTGTGTGCGTGTGTGTGTGTGTGTGTGTGTGTGTGTGATATGGGGATTTCAGTTGACAGGACAAGGGAGATAAGAAAAGTGTGTTTGATGGTACAAACGTGACCACCTTGCTACCAAGTGCTACCTTCAGCTACTATACCATGCTGCAGGATCACATCCTCATTCCCATTTTGTCCGAGGACCCAGCTGATGATGAAAAGGATGACCCAGTCCTGGTTGTGCATCCTAACTATGTCACAGAATGACTTCAATGATTGCTCCAGCTGGGGACCCAGTGCATGCTCCACACAACATCCTTAAGGACTACTAGACTAGCTTTGCCTCTTGAAGAAAGCGTGGTATACAAATAAAACTGTGTAAGATCAAGAGTGGTATACATCACACGTGTGCAGGCGGTTTTGTGTTACGTAGGTGACTGGGAATGCTTGCTTGCTTTTCCAGCCACTTCCGCGCTCCAAGTTTGGCCACACGCGATTGACCCGGCGCAGTTAGTCGGAATGCACAAGAGGTCGTGCTATCACCATATATGGAATTCCGCTTGGGAAGTGTTCATACTTCCCGGCCCCCTCATTGGACCACTTGATGTGTATTAAAAATAGCGACTACGTAATTTACTAAAAATAACTAGGGAAAAGGTATATAAAGGCACACGACGTTCCCCTCGTCGTTGTATTTTGGCAAGCTAAAACATCCGAAAGAAGAGATGGAGTACACTTATCCACAGATGGACCCTCTTGAGGAGTGGCTGTCTGGTGGGTCGCCTCAGTCTGACGAGTTCCTTTACGGGTACCACCCACACGAGGAGGTAGACGAAGGTTTCTGTGACAGCGACGAAAACTCTCATGCCGACCCCTCGGGCGAGGACTTGCACCCACTGGCACACAAGGTCCCTACAGGACAGGGAGAGGAATACGACGCTGGCTATGGTGATATTGATAAGATGTTTGATCTCAGTGGACTCCCCGAAGTGGTCAAAACCCTTTGTGATGAGACTTTTCCCGACCCCTTTCTCCCACCCTCCTTCCCCATCCTCGTCGCTGAAGATGAGCAATGCACACTCTCAGCTGCTAACGTAGATAGTGTCAATCTGGGGCCTGGCCCTTCCCTGTACCCGGCTGGGGAAGCAAGAGTGAATGTCCCTCCGTCGCTTCACGGCGTAGCTGAAGTGTCTGAGAATGGAGCGATGTTTCATCCGTGGGGTCCGTTCACCATGCAACCTCCTCGTGCCCTGTCCCCTCTACCGACCCAACACCAGTCACCTGTTGTGTTTTCCTCCAGCCCTGCTCCCTCACCTCATCCAGTTCCCCTCTCCGATACGAGAAATCAGTGTGACGATGAAGAAACCATGTCACCCATCCCAGGGTATAGCACAGAGGAGCTGGTACGTATACCATACCAAGAGTTTAAGACTCTCATCAGAACACTGAAACTGGACACTGCTACAATACGCAAAGCCAAGGAGGTGCGCAAACGAGGAAAGAACAAAGTGGCAGCTAAGAACTGTAGGCAGCGAAAGATTGACTCTGTCTGCAGCTTGAGTGGTGAAATTACGCACCTTCGTCAACAGCTAAAAAGTATTGCTTACCAGAAGGATTCTCTGATCCGTGAGCTCCAAGTGTGGAAGGCCAAATGTTCAGCTTATGAAAGCCAATCTAAAACTGTACAAACCCCACCAATGAAGCCCCCCTTGTATTGTTCGCCCTTGTGACTCCTGTGCCTGTTTGTTTCTTGTTTTTATTTAAAACTTCTTGTGGTACAATTTTCATTCATTTTTGCATCAATTCACCAGTTGAGAGTTGATTTAAAAAGTTGGCAAACAATAATAACTGTTTTAGTGAACTTCAGAGTACACAGTTGCATGTGATCATTTCTGTGTGCTGGCCTTAGCGGTACAGTTGATTTCTGGTTGCTTGTCCCATTGCAGAAAAACAAAGAACCAAACTGACCAATCAAATTTGCCACATTTGGTATAGCTTGTACTTGATTGGTCAGTTTGGATTCTTGTTTTCCCACAATGGGACAAGCCACCTGAAATCAACTGTGTATCAAAGCACACTGGTGCAGTGGGTGCTGGCTAGGTGTAGTGTATGTGTACGTCCTGCGCAATGGCTCGGTCTGGTCCCAATGTGAACTTCAGTCACATGACTGTGGTCTTGGAAATGTGCATGTTTTGTGTGGTTCCAACTGGTGCACGTAGTGTGCATATGTAAAGGAAAGGGACAACGATTCTCCATTTCAATACCGTAGTCTCATGATTGATTGCATTGTGTGCAACGGAACAAGAAATTGAAACTTCTGTCCTTCAATGAAACCATGTACCATGTACTTAGAGTCGCTGCAGCTGCTGGTCTGTTGGTGTAGGACACTTGATTGAAGTATACTTGTCACAGTTTAGTAGCTACATTTTACACAACAATGCAAGCGCTTCCAAAATATCAATCATGCTTACATCATGTGTGTACCATACTTAGCATATGACATCACTGCCCCACTTTGCATAATTACATCACCAGCACGCAGGTTGAGGCAATGACACCACTCCCTTGTCTATACTCTATTTGGTGCATTCTTGGCAGTTGCTTTTAGGTGCAAACACACCGGTTCACAAAATTCTTGGAGAAACACTGCAGGCCATGCAGGCCAGTGCAGCAAGTCTGCTCATTAAGTATTTTTATACGAACGTTCTACAGTTTCCAAGTATACCCAATTGGAAATCACTCATCCCTCACAGGGCAACAGATTAGTGTATGCACATACTGTGGGTAGGCAAGACAGACAAGCATCACATTACTGTCACATGACCATCACATGACTGTCATATGACCATCACATGACCAGGCTTTGAAGGTATTCTTGAAAATCTCTCTCCTCCCCTTCCCTGGGAGAGGAGTACTGCATGGAGAGGTGGTGGGTCTCCACTGAGCCATCCTCAAATGACAGCACCTACACAAGAAGCAAGCAGACACCCATCAGTTACGATGTGGTAGAGGCTCATGCTATGGCGTTAACTGATCGGGGACATTGTTGAGCAATCACGTAGCAAAGGGGGTAAATTGCAGTGAGATGTTTGACCTCGAGGGTCTTTGTCAGTTTAGTGACTGGCAAAGACCCTCGAGGTGGAAACGTCTCACTGCAATTCACCTCCTTTGCTACGTGATTGCTCAACAACGTCCCCATTCAACCCGTCAGCTACTCAATCGAGTGACCCCACCTAGTGCATTGAGCCACTCCCAGTGGTTGAGGCTCGTGTTAGGTACAACATGAGACAGGGAAAGTGATAGACTCTTCTTACAGTACACCATCTGGAGCATCCACACAAGGATACTTTTACAAAGGTGTGACAAGTCCACCTCAAAGGTCTGTCTGCTTCAGTTCTATTGTTACACTATAGTGTGGTTTGTCTCAATGCAGTGTTGTCCTAATGCTGTCACAGGTTGGGGTTAACATGGACATCCTGGCATACATGTCACATGGGTGTCATGTGACTAACCAGCACTGTCCGCTGCCTCTTGCTATGTGGAGAGAGGGCAATGCTCACTACCTTCATGTTGGTTGACTCAGCTCTGTTCACCGGTCCAGCATCATTCTCCAATAGGTCCCTAAGGGGAGCGGAAAAGGAGGAGGAGGAGGAGGAAGAGGAGGGGGAGGAGGAGGAGGAGGAGGAGGAGGAGGAGGAGGAGGAGGAGGAGGAGGAGGAGGAGAGGGAGGAGAGGGAAAGGGGAGGAGGAATGCTCATAGTCACCTAGAAGCTCAAAGTAAACATCATACTCACCCTACTCCCATTCACACTCCACTCATGACTCACTCACCCTACTCCCATTCACACTCCACTCATGACTCACTCACCCTACTCCCATTCACACTCCACTCATGACTCACTCACCACAAGTGTACAGTAGAAGCATCGTCCAGGACCACAAACACACTAGGACACTCGTGGGACCACAGTAACTTGCGAACAGCATAGCCATGAGTTGACCGTGTCCATGACAACAGTGGGTTACCATGGTTACAGTGATAGAGACAAATGATACCATCACTGCATCCAACTAGGAAGTGATCGGGTTGCCACGGCGAGAACGAAATGGCTGTTATATCTGTGATGTGTTCTGCCATCATTCAAGAGAAGGGAACACATGTAAACAGTGAGAAAGTCCTAATTACAGTGGACACACCCACACCACCTCACCTGGGTCCTTTTGGTAGAATCTCGGCCTTGGCTTCTTGCCATACCGTAGACAGTGCAGCACCACACCCTGAAGGGGCGGGGCAGGTGGGCAGGGCACACACATACGTATCAACATTTTGAATGCAATGCTATGTACATGCACCACACTGCACACATAATGCTGTTTGTTGTGGTTTCCTGTGTTACACACTGCTACATGAGCATTTGTCACAGTAGGTGCCTTGTCCCAGTTGCACTTTGCAATTGGTACAGTTGGAACACTGGATCCTCCCCACCAAGTGAGGATCTGTATCTGTCAATGCTGCATGTGTTCACATATTGATTGCAGAATCCGGAGTGCAAATGGGAAGGATAATGTGACCCCCTCCCTCTCCCCCCCCCCCCCACACACATTGTACTAGTCAACACAACTATCTAGCCATTCCTACCCAGCCCCACCCATCCCCTCCCCCACCCCACCCACCTCATCTGTTCCTACATAATAGTGGTTCGCCTGCTGAGGATGAAAGGCCAGGCAGTGTGTGGTGATGGCAGAGGTCAAAGTGAAGGAGCGTGGCCGAGGACTGGCCAGGTCCACGCATGCACTGCGGGTGAGTTTTACCCGCCCACCCGGAGAAAGACCTGTAGTGATGTACAATGTCTAACTCAACCACCACTTGCATGCAAACACGCAGAACACTCCCATAGGCTCACTCGAGCCATCATGATAGAAGCAACACAGTAAATCACATGCATTGTATGTTTCACTGTGTGTACCTCTCTCTCTGCCCCTCCCCTCTGCCCCACCCCTCTACCCCACCCCCCTGTCCATTCTCACCGAAGTCTGTTTCTGAGCCATGAGGGTCCGGATGTGTCACCTCGGCAACCACCCACACCACCACCCTCCCACTCACATCCACACTGGCTAGCTGATACGACAGACCCAACACACTCGAGTCGTAGTTCACTGAGGCGGCCATCTTGGTTACCTCCCCTGTACTGTATGTGTGTATGTGTGTGAGGCCAGGATGGAAGTGGTTTGTAGCAATGTAGAGTAAACATGCACGAGCCACCGCACAACTCTGCCATTCTCATCAAAGAGGGAGAGAGAAGAGAAAGACAGAGTATGATCCTTGCTCACCTTCCTGCCTCTCTCCCACTCCACAAACCCACGACAGTGACGCAGGCCACAGCTGCCCTGTGCCCCTCCTCTGCCAGCACACGCGCTGTGCTGTAGCACGGCAGGTGACCCGCCCACCCAACCTCTGCACCCAACAGACCGTGTACGGGGGACTCCCTGAGGTCCCACACATCAAGGGAGCCGTCTTCCTGTGGAGGAAGAAAGGGGAGACACACACACACACACAGGGTACACTCCCATGGCATTTTGGGAGCTGTAATTAGAGCTGAGCACCAAGAGGTGAACAAGATGGAAAATCACCGCAGAGGAAGTCTGATGGCCGGGGCTCCCTTATGGTCCGAAGACCAATAGAAATGGTGTCAAGACACAATCAATGATTTCATTTCTGATCCTACTTGATTCACGTAAATTACGCAGAAGTATCCATTATATGGCAAGACACGAGCTGTTTACTCCAGTCAAAACTTCCTAGCCAGTGAAGGCCAAACAGTGTGAGGAGGTCGGGCATGTAGCAGAGGTACCTACAAGCAGACACACACACCACCAACTCACCATGCCCACAAAAGCCAGGGGCACCCTCCCACTCCCCAGACAACAGCACGTCGGTGACCCCTCTGTAACCAACAACCTGGGGAGGTTATGGAAATCACATTCAGTGCAGTCATGTGTGGCAGTCACTATCACCCCTCCCTCAACCAGCCCACCCCTCCCTCAACATTCCCACACCCTCCATCACCTACCTCACCTCCTCCTTCAACCGCCACATCCCCTCCTTCAACCGCCACATCCCCTCCTTCAACCGCCACATCCCCTCCCTCAACTGACCCTCCTTCTCCCTCACCCACCCCACCCCCTCCCTCAACAGCCCCACCCCTCCTTCAACCGCCACATCCCCTCCCTCAACAGCCCCACCTTCTCCCTCACCCACCCCACCCCCTCCCTCAACTGACCCTCCTTCTCCCTCACCCACCCCACCCCCTCCCTCAACTGACCCTCCTTCTCCCTCACCCACCCCACCCCCTCCCTCAACAGCCCCACCCCTCCTTCACCACTCCACCTCCTCCCTCAACAGCCTCACCCCCTCCCTCACCCGCCCCACCTCCTCCCTCACCCACCCCTCCTCCTCTCTCACCCACCCCTCCTCCTCTCTCACCCACCGCACCCCCTCACTCAACCGCCCCACTCCTCCCTCCCCTCCTCTACATACATACCTCTCAGGGTGAGTCGTCTCTCGAATGTCCCACAAACAGAGGATGCCTTTTGAACTGACACCACTCCACGATCGTGTAGCAGAAGGGGACAGCATCATTAGCATTACATCGTCTCTCACTGGGGAAAAACCCAGGTCAGCCCAGTAGCGCCCGCCCAGGAAGGAGTAGGTGGAGGAGAGTTTAGTGTAGCCAGTGCTGAAGGCCAGGGAGGAGTGGCCCTGCTGTGTAGTGTGGGAAGAACCCTGTTCGTTAGTAATCACATTCTCCTCTTCTAGCAAAATAGAAATGACCTGGAGTGAGAAAAGCAGAAGCAGAGAACAGTAAACATATTCACACTCTACGCATCCAAGGTCTTACGGTGGCGTGGTGTGGCTTGCTGGCGCAGGAGCATATAGGACCTCCTTCAACATTGTGTGATGCATTGGAAACTTCAGACGGTGAAATATAAAGTTTGTTTCCCTCTGCGTATACATACAGGATATAACACTATTATTTATTGCACCTGCTCACCCTTCCAGCTGTGGTGAGAAACCGTGCCAGTCTGAATGAGTCTGCAGCTGCAGTGGACTTCACATCAGAGGACCCTTCCTCCACACCTGAGTGTCACCAGGCAACACAGGAGCAGCTGGAGCAGAGCTTACACACATCAAAAACAGGTGCCACCAGGCACTAGACTGCATGTGGTGGGTATGTTGACTTGGCGTGTACACTCTGGTTGTCCCTACAGATTCAACAACCGTGTTCCTCAACACCACACTCTACTCACCTTTGGCCCCGCCTACTGCCCCGCCTTCAGCCGGGTGCTGTGTCCAAATATCCCTTGTTCCTATGTGATCGGTCTGCACATCAGTATCTACCATATCTTCTCCTGTTTCCACAGCAACCTGTCTGGCGTCCTGCTGTCCGAAGCTTCTCATGTACACCTCATACTCGGACATTGGAGGGAGGTCAAACATGTCATAACCAGTTACATCCAGTTCAATCAACCCAAGGAGCTCCTGTGATGGAGGTCACATGGCATTACATAATCACATGCCAGTCACATGCCAGTCACATGGCAGTCACATGGCAGTCGCATGCAGGTAGAATAATTTGTCATACGGAGCAGCTGCTGGGGGCTGGATGTAAGAGAAGAGTGTGGACCTATAGGACACTCACATCGGTATCGCATGGGCTAACCTTTCCCCGTCTTCTAATCTTCCTGATTGTCTTCGCATCTGCTTTGACCTGTTTCACCGATGAGAAGTCAATAAAGGCTCTCCTCTGAGGGGAACGCACAACAGCTGGCCCCGTCTCCTCATCCAGGGAGGAATTACCAACTTTGGGATGGTCTAGCCAATCAGACGATGATATTTTGACATTCTCAGCCTTAATGGCATCCACTACCTACACATGGAATGATCAGGGGACGTTGTGGTACTCAGACAGAGACAGACAGACAGACAGACAGACAGACAGACAGACAGTCGCTCCATTCACTATAGTCTGGCTTGTTAGATGTCCCCTCTAAATGCTCAGGATTCAGAAGGGATAGGGACGTCTAGTGGGGGGAACCAATTAGTTCCCACCTTCACACAATGAAACTCAGGTGCCCAGCGATTGGATGGGATGGTTTAGCTAACCAGGCAGGCCACATCTACCAATTACCACCGTCCACTTCTATACGTACCTCCTCCAGTTGGCTGGTCTCCCCGTCACTGTCGTCTTGAGGAGACCCTTCCCCTGGCTCATCTTCGTCGTCAAAGTCTTCTTGGTCGTATTCCTACAGCAAATGGAGGAGACTATGACACACACATGCACACAGATGTGGAGACACCATAAACTCACTACACACCTCAAATTCTTCATCTTCGTAGTTGACTTCTTCAGCAATCTCTTCACTGTTCACCACTTCAACCATCGGCTGCGCAGCACCTAACAAGGATTGCTTGTACTCGTCGGGATCAGTAATGAAGTTGTCATCCACTTGATCTTCATCTTGGTGGAGGGGAGGGGGAGGGCGGGGCAAAGCAAGGTTTGAGTCGGAGGTTGATGGATGCAGACAAGGTGGCAGTTACAAACACAGAACAAGAAACTACTACAACGATTCATGAAGTCACTTTTGCAGCCTTCCTATTACAGCTACCCCACAGTGTTCTCTCCACTGACCTGATGTAGCTCCCTCGGACAACTCCCCTGCTGACGGTAGCTCCTCCTCCCTCTTCCTTCCCTGACTCCCACTGACACTCTTGGCTGAGCGACCTGCACTAACCTCAGAAACCGCCAGGTGCTCAGAGGAAGACTCAGCACCCCTCAACATCCTTTCCCTTGAAGGTTCTCCACGACTAGCATCTTTTGAATGCCTTGGCGGTCTTTCTTTCTCAAGACGATGTTTGCTCCTCGCACCTTGTGCATCCTTCCTTCGATCCTCTTTCTGCAAGTGTTCCTCACCTTTTGCAGCTGGCTTTGAGTCACTTTTGTTTGACTTGTCACTCTTTCTTGTCTTGTCTTGATCTCTTCTATGACTTTCTTTCCCTCCCTCTTTCCGCCTTCCCTCCTCATCCTTTGACCTCTGTTTAGTCTCCTTCCGTTTATCCTCTCCACCCCTGCTCCTTCCCTCTCCCTTGCTTGAAGAATGCTTCTCCTTCTCCTTTGAAGGATCCCTCTCCTTGGTCTTCCGGGCTGGTGACTGACTGGTGAAAGGAGACTTGTCGGTGGACGGCTGCTTCAGCTGAGCAAGAAGACACACACAGCAATGACTGATCGCCTCCAACAGGGAGAACACATGTACAGATAGCCATACAAAGTGCATGTATTTCACTGTGTGTGTGTGTGTGTGTGTGTGTGTGTGTGTGTGTGTGTGTGTGTGTGTGTGTGTGTGTGTGTGTGTGTGTGTGTGTGTGTGTGTGTGTGTGTGTGTGTGTGTGTGTGTGTGTGTGTGTGTGTGTCTGTGCGTGTGTGCATGTGTGTGCATGCATACAGATGTGTCACTGTGTGTGGCTGGTCTGCACCCTTCATCATTACCACAGTTTGTCTTTAGTTTGTCAGTGCATGTGCGGAAAGGGTCAAGTGCTATTAATACCACAACTACATGTCGTAAACCTACACCACGTCTGATGCAATGTCACTTGTTACAAGTCTGTTTCTCAGACAACTGGTGCAGCCACATGTGCCGGTAGACAAGACAATGAGCATGCATACATTGCCCAACATGGCTGCCTGCAGAGAGTTTTATGCACAGAGAGTGCATAATGCGAGCCACCTTTACTCTGCTACTGTCGGCTGCCGCTGCTGCATTCTTCTGTTCACGACCGCTCTCGCCCTTAGTGGTCACCAGCGTAGAGTCCCTCTTCCCTAGGCCTCCCTCCTTGTCCCCTTGCCCCTTGCTAGACGAGGAGGAACGTCTATCTCGGCTGCCGTGCTCCCGCCCTCTGTCGGAAGACTTGCTAGTGTGTCCGTCTGCTTGTTTGAGCACGGCTGCCAACTCCTTCTCGCTCCAGGTGTCGTTCTTACTCTTTGGCTAACAAGTGGGAGGAAACACCACCGTGCAGGATATCGTGACACACAGAGCACCACAATTAATCAGCATATCATACAGAAAACTATGTTATACGAGCAGGTGGACAAACACGAGACTTGTAAAGCGATTCGAGTTGCAGTGAGTAGCTACCTTCGGCATCATAAGACGTCATGTGTTTGTAAGCTTGGCAACAGAGTGGGCGTTCTCTCAGCACAAAAATAAAATGCATAACATTTAGCTTACTGGCAGCGAATCCCTGATAGTATAGTGGTGAGTATCCCCGCCTGTCACGCGGGAGGCCGGGGTTCGATTCCCCGTCAGGGAGCTTACTTTTTTCTCCGCCCTTTTCTCCTTTTACGCTCGCTTCAGTGAGTCTTTTGTCGGAGGATTGGGAAATGTGCAGCCAAAAGCGGTAGACTGCTTTGGATATCATGGTTATCCATCGTGTACTGTTTTGCAACTTGGAACGGTCGATCATTCTCTTCAAACATAGAAATAAAAGGTGCACCTTTTAGCTTACAGTCAGCGTCTCCCTGATAGTATAGTGGTGAGTATCCCCGCCTGTCACGCGGGAGGCCGGGGTTCGATTCCCCGTCAGGGAGCTTTTTTTTCACCCTCTTCTGAATGCTTTCTTCTTCAGTGTGCCCCGTTTTTGTTCTTACACTGATACAGAAACGCGCAGACAACTTTTTGGACATAATTATTATCGTCAACTTGGAGGAATCACACTTCCACACACCAATTTACTTTCAAATGACACTGTGAACATGGAAAGTCTGCTACACAACAAGACAGACACTAAGTGTGGATAATTCAAGAACATGTTACAAAATATGACAATTAGTACAAATTTAAGTTACAAGCTATCACATCTTCATAAATGCATACATTCCGTCATCTAGCAGGTCACTTCACCTGTAGACATAGAAATACAATAACAAGTCCACAGTACATCATGCCACGCAGTTAACATTGTCATTAGTTGGCAGGAACAGTAGAAGCTATTAGTCATGTGCACATCGTGCATCACAAAACATGCACCCTAAGTTGCTGTCCATCCAGCATCAATTGGCATCGCTGTCCCTGTGATGTGTCTAGCAGGGTGGCTGCAGAGAAAGGCGACCAGCTCTGCAACCTCTTCAGGGAGAATGGGCTCTTTAATAGGCTGCTTGTCTTCCAGAAATGCATCCTAAGGATGGAGAGGGAGGCACTTCCACAAATGATTGAAATCCAACTAGATCAGTGACACTGTATGACAAGAAACTGAAACGTGATAGCTTTGCTGAAACACTGGCCAGGTCAATTAGAGACAAATCAAACGTTTCAGCAACACAACACGTGTTTTCAGGCGGCCATAAGGTGGACCTGTCAAAGGCATTCGTGATTGACGACCATCCCCACACCCACACCCACAGCCTCTTAGAGTCCTGGCACATCCAGGACCACCAAGCCCCTCTCAACAGAGAGAAGGGCCCCATGCCAGGACTCTACTCTGCCCTACTGAACCGAACAGTGTTGATGTGCTATCTTTCCTTTTCCTCTTTTCCTACTTGTTTTTTATATTTTCATCTTTTCCCCTTCCTTCCCCTCCTTTTACGACCCTATCTAGTTTAGGCATTATTTTAGTTCTATTTCATCTTTACATAGATTTATTCCAGCATTTTACATGCTGTATTCAGGTGTAGCTCGTGTGAGTACCCCTATTTATACACCCCCGCTTGTAAATATCATTAGTCACTGATGAAGACAGCTGTAGCGTTGCTGAAACGTTTGATTTTTTTTTCCGATTGATCTGGCTAGTGTTTTCGGCAATGCTATCATGGCTCTACCTAGCCACTCAGGCCTTTGCCACAAGAAACTGAAACCTCAGCACCTATACACTTCTGAATGCAGTAAAAGGAGGAGCTATAAGAATTTGTTTCCAACCAGACCATAATAATAATAATTGTGGGCTGTGGACATCAGCAATTAACTTACCAGTCAAAAATAAAAGCATCTTGGGCCTGCAATATTATGTTAGATAGCTTCTACTCCCAAATCATCTTGGGACCTACCAATGCTTCCTGAAATGTAGTTCCATCTTTATCTGCACGAGTTTGAACCTGAGGAATCACCACTGCAAGGGAGGGTGTGAGTGTGAAGTGTGCAGGGGAAGGGTGACGATGGGGTGTAGGGGTGGGTGTGAGAGCATGCACCAATAAGAAAATTGCGAGTGCATGCAGGAGAGCATACAAGTAAATACAAATATAGACACATGCACACATGCACGCACGGATACACACACACACTTACTGTCAGTGAGAACATATGCTGGACAAACTGCATTACAAGTGATTCCATAGTTCGCCGTTTCTATGGCAACAGCCTGTCAAATGAAATGCAGGGTAGCAGATCAAGGTTGCATACACACAGTAGAACTCAAACAGGCAGTCCTAACAACACACAGCATTACTGTGACTGCAGTGAATTCATATATATACTGTTTGACGAGCTCTTCTCCCTGCCTGATTGCTTGTAAGTGCAGACAAAGCTGTGAGGTAGTTGTTGAAGTTGTGACTCACTTTTGTAAGGCCAACTATGCCATGTTTTGAGGCAATGTATGCAGACTTGTTGGCAGACGCAACCAATCCATGACCAGATGCTGTGTTCACAATACGGCCCCAGCCTGCAAAAATAGCACAGTACAGTTACACACGCACACACACACACACACACACACACACACACACACACACACACACACACACACACACACACACACACACACACACACACACACACACACACACACACACACACACACACACACACACACACACACACACACACACACACACACACACACACACACACACACACACATGCACGCTGCCACCTCTCTCCTTCATCCCAGGGACAATGTGCTTGGTGAGGTGGAATGCTGCTGTGAGGTTGACCGCAATAATCAGGTCCCACTTGTCGTCAGGGAAGCTCTCAAGAGGACAAACATGTTGTACACCTGCAGTAGACATCAAGACACAGCAAGGCAGTGCCCATTTGGGCCTCACAGACTGCACTGGAGGGGCAGCTGCCTGTATGCAGAGACGCTAAGTTGACGATGGTTCGGAGTATTATATGGAGATTGATTGACAGAAGGGAGGCAGCAGTGCACTAGCTGCACATTACCGTACTGCTTCAATGTACACGTGGATGCATGCTGCACACTTCACCGAACATGCACTGGTTCGCAAACTGTTGGCAAATCAGCATCACTGCTTGTACATTCCACCGGAGAGTAAGTCACCTGCATTGTTGATCAAGATATCTGGCGTCTTGCCAAATTTCTCCTTGCAGAACTCCACCATTTCCTTAATTTCTTCTGGCTTTGTTAGGTTCGCTCCGTGGAACTCCACACGAAGTGACCCAGTTCCAGCTTTGCGGACGCACTCAATCGCAGCCTTAATCTGTTCTTCTGTGCCCAATCCGTGAATTAAGAGACCTTGTACCTTTGGTGCCAGAGCCTTAGCAATAGCCAATCCAATGCCAGACGTTGACCCGGTTACAAGCGCAACCCGACCCTCCTCCACTGAGCCAGCCATCTTGTTTAGTTTATGCTTATCACGAGTCGATCACGTGAGCTATTTGGCGGGTCAGAAGCGCGGAACAGGAACGGTAGACGATGATGGATGAGGACGGAGTTGACGATGGTAATCAAGTGGACAACGAAAAGGCCAAGATGTTTTCGAGGAAAGCGCGCGAGAGGACAAAGAACAAGTAAATCTTGTCCATGTTTCGCTTTATGTAGGACCAGTCAGTAGAATGGTAGATAAAAGCGGACTAATAAGAGTTGTAGCATGCTAGTTGAAGCTCGATTGATGTCTGTATGCTCCCACGACTGACCTTGCTGCAGAGACGAGCAGGCGAGCAGGCTACTAAGGTCACAGCAGAATGATGCTCTGGATGCCAAATATGGCTATGAGCGGTACAAACTACCCGCTACGCGACTTGGTTGGCTGATCAACATGCACCCCGTGAGTGTGCCGGGCGTCCTCGCTGTGGGTGTCTCTGTGTGGGTGTGCGATTGTGTGGTGAACAGTAGTTGGTCCTTAGTTTGACATTGGGTTGGAGGACACAGCCACGTCATCCTCCCCTGCCTGTCTTCACCCTCCACATCCTTTCTCTGCCCTGCAGTCTGATGTCCTGGACGAGGAGAAGAGACTAGTCAGCGCCCTTGACCTGTTCTTTGTGGAAGAAGACGGCAGTCGCTTCAAGGTCTCCCTTCCCTACCAGCCTTACATCTATGTGCAGGCTAAGACGGACACAGATAAGGAAGTGGTGGCCTTCCTCAGCAAGAAGCTTGCAGGGAGGCTGGCAGGGATTGACATGATGGACAAGGAGGATCTGGACCTGGTCTGTACTTGAGTGTGTGTGTGCATGTGTGGGTGCATGTGTGCATGTGTGTGTGTGTGTGCGCGTGTGTGCATGTGTGTGTGTGCGCGTGTGTGCATGTGTGTGTGTGTGTGTGTGTGTGTGTGTGTGTGTGTGTGTGTGTGTGTGTGTGTGTGTGTGTGTGTGTGTGTGTGTGTGTGCGCGTGTGTGTGTGTGTGTGTGTGTGTGTGTGTGTGTGTGTGTGTGTGTGTGTGTGTGTGTGTGTCTGTGTAATGTTGCATTGTGTTGCCTTGGACGTGTGTGTCTCACTGTAGGGCAACCACTTGGTGGGCATACGTGGCAGGTTTCCGGCTAAGGTTCCACTGCGTGGATGACCTTGTGCGGGCAAAGAGGGACATCCTACCAGCCGTGAAGAAGAACAAAGACAGAGAGAAGGCAAAGTCTGTGTACGACCCATCCCTGTTTCAAGTGTAAGCTTAGACTAGTGTGCGTGCGTGGGTGCGCGTCTGTGTGTGTGTGTGTGCATGTGTGTGTGTGTGTGTGTGTGCATGTGTGTGTGTGTGTGTGTGTGTGTGTGTGTGTGTGTGTGTGTGTGTGTGTGTGTGTGTGTGTGTGTGTGTGAGTGTGTGTGTGGGTCTGTTGGGTAGGTGTGGTGATTTCTCTTGTGTCATGCCAATGGCACCCTTCCCTTCCCCTCCTCTCCTTCTCCTTCTCACTTTCTGTCACCAGGCAAAGCTGCGTTATGACCCAGTAGAACTTGATCCTGAAGACATGTGCAGGATGGCCAGTGAGGACCCTCAGGTATATGTATAGATACACACACACAGATGCGCGCGTGCATGGACACACAATGCACACGCAACATATGCACACATATACGTACACACACACACACACACACACACACACACACACACACACACACACACACACACACACACACACACACACACACACACACACACACACACACACACCTCCACCTTTTCCCATGCAGGGCCTCTCCAACTACTCTGTGTCAGATGCCGTGGCAACCTACTACCTCTACATGAAATACGTCCATCCCTTCATCTTCGCGCTGTGCACAATCATCCCGATGGAACCAGACGAGGTGTTGCGCAAGGGCTCGGGTACTCTCTGTGAGACACTACTCATGGTCCAAGCCTACCACGGCAACATCATCTTCCCCAACAAGCAGGAGCAGGTGGGGTGTGTGAGGGCTATGAATGACGTTAGCTCAATGTTATGAATTAAGTTAACTCAAAGCTATGAATTGCGTTAGCCCATAGTGATACATACCCCACTATATTTAGCAGCTGGCTTGTACGTTTCTGTTTTGTGCTGGAATGGAGGACTTGTATATTCATATCCAAGTACATATAAATGTCCCCTATTTTGATTTGAATCGTACATGCAAATTTAAAATTGTAAACACAGCAGTCACTTTATTAGGTCACAGAACGTTTCAATCCGTAGTACTTCTTCAGCTCAAGACGGTCTACACAGATTGAAACGTTCTGTGAGCTAATAAAGTGACTGCTGTGTTTAAAGCTCTTGGTGCATTTGTCTATTTGTTGCTTGTGACCTCTGATGACCTTATGTTGTAGGAACTGAACAAGATGACCAGTGATGGGCACCTTTTGGAGCAGGAGACCTATGTTGGCGGCCACGTTGAGGCGCTGGAGAGCGGAGTCTTCCGCAGTGACCTCCCGTGCCGATTCAAGTTGGGCGTTGGAATGCTGCAAGAGCTGATGGACAGTGTAAGGGACACTGTGCAGCACACTCTGGAGGAAGAGGAGAAGATGCCACTGGACAAGATCATTGACTTTGAGGAAGTGAGGAGGTCATATGTGTAATGGTTGGTGGACAGACTGCGTGACATGTATTGATGAGGTGGGCTGGTCATGTGACATGTATTGATGAGGTTGGCTGGTCATGTGACCTGTATTGGAGTGGTTGGCTGGTCATGTGACATGTATTGGAGTGGTTGGCTGGTCATGTGACATGTATTGGAGTGGTTGGCTGGTCATGTGACATGTATTGAGTGGTTGGCTGGTCATTTGACATGTATTGGAGTGGTTGGCTGGTCATGTGACATGTATTGGAGTGGTTGGCTGGTCATGTGACATGTATTGATGAGGTTGGCTGGTCATTTGACATGTATTGGAGTGGTGGGCTGGTCATGTGACATGTATTGGAGTGGTGGGCTGGTCATGTGACATGTATTGGAGTGGTGGGCTGGTCATGTGACATGTATTGGAGTGGTTGGCTGGTCATGTGACATGTATTGGAGTGGTTGGCTGGTCATGTGACATGTATTGGAGTGGTTGGCTGGTCATGTGACATGTATTGGAGTGGTTGGCTGGTCATGTGACATGTATTGGAGTGGTTGGCTGGTCATGTGACATGTATTGAGTGGTTGGCTGGTCATGTGACATGTATTGGAGTGGTTGGCTGGTCATGTGACATGTATTGGAGTGGTTGGCTGGTCATGTGACATGTATTGATGAGGTTGGCTGGTCATGTGACCTGTATTGGAGTGGTTGGCTGGTCATGTGACCTGTATTGGAGTGGTTGGCTGGTCATGTGACATGTATTGATGAGGTTGGCTGGTCATGTGACATGTATTGATGAGGTTGGCTGGTCATGTGACCTGTATTGGAGTGGTTGGCTGGTCATGTGACATGTATTGGAGTGGTTGGCTGGTCATGTGACATGTATTGGAGTGGTTGGCTGGTCATGTGACATGTATTGGAGTGGTTGGCTGGTCATGTGACATGTATTGGAGTGGTTGGCTGGTCATGTGACGTGTATTGATGAGGTTGGCTGGTCATGTGACTGCCAGGATAAATTAATGACTCCTTATGCCCCTCCCCCTAGGTGTGTCAGACCATCACGGATAGGTTGGAGGTGCTAAGGGAAAACCTCTCTCGTTGTGAAGATCCAATGATCTACCACCTTGATGTGGGTGCCATGTACCCAAATATCATCCTGACCAATCGCCTTCAGCCGCCGGCCATCGTTGATGAGGCTGACTGTGCTGCGTGTGACTTCAATCGGCCAGGAGCCACCTGCCAGCGCAAGATGGAGTGGGTGTATCGGGGGGACTACCGTGAGTGGAGTGGGTGTATCGGGGGGACTACCGTGAGTGGAGTGGGTGTATCGGGGGGACTACCGTGAGTTGAGTGGGTGTATCGGGGGGACTACCGTGAGTGGAGTGGGTGTATCGGGGGGACTACCGTGAGTGGAGTAGGTGTGGCAGGGAGTGGAGGGGTGTTGCACTGGGTGGAGTGGGTGTGACAGAGATAGCCATAAATGGAGTGGGTGTGGCAAGAGGATAACCTTCGTATATCTTGTGACTGGTAGGCAGACTTCCATGAGTGAAGTGCACGAGACTGCAGTGTTTATATGAAGGGAGGTGGTCAGATTTTAATGCTGCTTTCCCTTCCTCAAAGTGCCAGCAAGTCGAAATGAATACTATTCAATTAAGCAGCAGCTGGAGGTAGAGTCCTTCCCTGGAGAAAAACCTGGGGATCCCCCTAGGTCCTTCCATCAGCTTCCCAAAGTGGAGCAAGCTAGACTGGAGAGGAAAAGACTGGCTGGTAAGAAAGAAGAGAGGAGAGGGGAGGGAAGGGTGAGTAGGTGGACTCATAATGTCTCCTAGCCCATAGTGAGGGGTGGAGTCATGGATATAATGACTCCGCCCTTCACTGCGACCTGGGATAAAATGACTTGTAAACACAAACACCACGTGCATAGGTTACCAGCTGCATAACATCTGTCCCACAATCATGAGGACAACAGACAGGGCTGTAGTAAAAGGGGAAGTCTTTATATTGTAAGCCGGTGTGGAGAGGGAAGACTTTGCTGTATAATCCTTTCAGACTACTGCAGGAAAGCCTACAAGAAGGTTAAGCAAACTCGAGAAGAACTCAGGCACACCACCATATGTCAGAGGGAGAACTCCTTCTACGTAGACACGGTATGCACCTCTTTGCCATGTAGCTTTGAGAGGTGCTGTGACTGCCGTGTGACAGCCCTAGTCATGTGACTGCCGTGTGACAGCCCTAGTCATGTGACTGCTGTGTGACAGCTCTTGTCATATGACAGCCTTAGTCACATGCCTGTCATGTGACAGCCCTAGTCATGTGACTGCTGTGTGACAGCTCTTATCATATGACAGCCTTAGTCACATGCCTGTCATGTAACAGCCCTAGTCATGTGCCTGACATCCCTGCATCAGGTGCGTGCCTTCCGCGACCGGCGCTACACTTTCAAAGGACTGCTCAAAGTTTGGAAGAGGAAGCTGGAGGAGGCCAGACAAAGGGGAGACCCCTCAGAGATTAAGAGGTGGGTGGGTCCATAAGGAAGATACAATTCTGAAAAGAAATTTTGCCAGTTTTCTGCATTGAGCCTCTGATCTCCCCCTGTTCCCCCCCCTTGCCACAGCTGCCGGAACAAGGAGATCCTGTATGACTCCTTGCAGCTAGCCCACAAGTGCATCCTCAACTCATTCTACGGCTATGTGATGCGGAAGGGGTCAGTGCTGGGCTAGTGGGGTGTGTGGTAGGGGTCAGTGCTGGGCTAGTGGGGTGTGGTAGGGGTCAGTGCTGGGCTAGTGGGGTGTGTGGTAGGGGTCAGTGCTGGGCTAGTGGGGTGTGGTAGGGGTCAGTGCTGGGCTAGTGGGGTGTGGTAAGGGTCAGTGCTGGGCTAGTGGGGTGTGTGGAAGGGTAGGAAGGGTGTGGGAGAGTGAGAAGGGCGTGTGGGAGGTGACTCAAAACCTCTTTGGTGAATGTGATCGCCACAAGATCAAGATTCTAGGATTGGTGTGTTGTGTGGGGCAAGCAACTCTTGTTGTTCATCATTCTTCTCTGTGCCCTGCAACCATCCAGTTCGCGTTGGCACTCAATGGAGATGGCCGGCATAGTGTGCTACACGGGGGCCAACATCATCACGCGTGCGAGGGAGATTGTGGACCAAGTGGGGTGAGGACTGCTGGCTTTACAGTAGGTGATGTGCAGTGCATGCAGTATTGGAGAAGCACATGGTACACTATTGGATAAGCACACAGGCCACTATTGGTGGATAGCCATGTGGGCCACTATTGGTGGATAGCCATGTGGGCCACTATTGGTGGATAGCCATGTGGGCCACTATTGGTGGATAGCCATGTGGGCCACTATTGGTGGATAGCCATGTGGGCCACTATTGGTGGATAGCCATGTGGGCCACTATTGGTGGATAGCCATGTGGGCCACTATTGGTGGATAGCCATGTGGGCCACTATTGGTGGATAGCCATGTGGGCCACTATTGGTGGATAGCCATGTGGGCCACTATTGGTGGATAGCCATGTGGGCCACTATTGGTGGATAGCCATGTGGGCCACTATTGGATAAACACGTCAGCCACTATTTTGTAAGCACATAAGCCACTAGTTGAATGAGGAGTTTGTGCCGTGTGTATGTTGAATAGGAGCAATTTATTGCTCTCATCAGTGTAGAGAAGCATACTTGCTAACTACTAGAGCTGATATGTCCCAGACTACAGTGGAACCTGTCTAAGATGGTCACTGTGTAAGGCAGCGACGTCTCTAAAACAGCCATCTTCCCTGGCCCCAGATAGCACTAAAGCATTGGAATCTATCTCTGTAGAGCAGCCACCTCTCTATAATGGTCAGTTAGAACTGGCCCACAGGCGGTTGTCTTAGCCAGCTTTCACTGTACTAAGTCGTCCCCTCTCTCTCTTCTTAGACGACCGCTGGAGTTAGACACGGATGGTATTTGGTGTGTGCTTCCATCTAGTTTCCCTGAGAACTTCACGGTGCATACCAGCGACCCCAAGCGTCCCAAAGTGTCCTTCTCCTACCCCGGTGCGGTGCTCAATGCAATGGTGCACAAGCACTTCACCAACAGCCAATACCAGGAACTGGTGGATGCAGAGACTCTGGAATACAAGCAACGAAGCGAGAACTCAATCTTCTTTGAGGTGTGGTGTGAGAACAGGGTGGGCCTCTGAGTTATGCTGGAGTCAGCTATCTTGTTTTGTCTGCTATCTGTTTGTGTTTGCTTTAGGTTTGCAGCTAGTGCGCACATCTCGTTTGTTGTTTGAGGGCCTAGGAGTGCACGTAGTGGCAGTGCTAAGGAAGACTGCGACGATAGGATTGAAACCAAATGTTGTTTCAGATTAGTGTGATCTTTGCTTCTGTTCTGAGTGAGGGCATTTGCAGTCCTTTGATTGTGATGCTAAACCTCTGTGTTCCCTGTATCAATAGTGCTGTGTGACTCCCCCCCCCCAGGTGGATGGTCCCTACAGGGCAATGATTCTCCCTGCATCGAAAGAGGAGGGGAAGAAGCTGAAGAAACGCTATGCTGTCTTCAACTTTGACGGGTCTCTAGCAGAGCTCAAGGTACAATTAGTGAAACTGTTCCAGGAAATGCATACATACATGTGTGTGTGTGTGCGTGCTTTGACTACAGACAATTGAAATTGTTACAAACATGCCCTCGTGACATAGTTGTATAGTGTTGAGTGGAGGTTGATATGTAAACACGGAGCTGCAAACACAAAACTGTAATTAACAAACCACTGAATTGATGTACATACTTACATAGGATTGGGAGCAATGTAGGAGTTGGCAATGTTTTGTGTTTTGGTAAGTGATGTCATGAATCCAATTACTGTTGAAGCTTGTGTTACTTGTTGCCACTGCAGGGATTTGAGGTGAAGAGGCGAGGTGAATTGCAGTTGATCAAGAACTTCCAGTCTTCTGTGTTTGAGGCCTTCCTGCAGGGGAAGTCCCTTGAGGAGTGTTACCAAGCTGTTGCTAAGGTGGCGGACTACTGGTTGGATGTACTCTACAGCCATGTGAGTGTCCCATTCCCATTCTGATTCCTTTTAGTTTGTGTCACTATCAGTAACTGTTAACTACAACGACAGCTGAGTGTACCCCCATTCCACCCGTGATGCAGGCAGAGAATATGCCAGACAATGAGCTGTTTGAGCTCATTTCTGAAAACAGGAGCATGTCTCGCAAGCTGGAGGACTACGGTGAACAGAAGTCCACCTCCATAAGTACTGCAAAGCGCCTTGCAGAGGTGGGTGAATGCCAAAAAAGAGTGGGTGAGTGCCTAAAAAGAGTGGGTGAATGCCAAAAAAGAGTGGGTGAGTGCCTAAAAAGAGTGGGTGAGTGCCTAAAAAGAGTGGGTGAATGCCTAAAAGGTGTGGGTGAATGCCTCAAATAAGGACCGTTTAACCTTGGTTCATTGTGTGTGTGATGTGACTATCGTATGGAGCAACTTCTGGTTGGGGTAGGTTTTTGTTGTTAAGTTAGCTCATCTCAGCTGGGGTTAAGTTAGCTCATCTCAGCTGGGCTCACTCAAGTGGTCATGAATACGTATGGCAGTGCCTCTTATGACCAATAGACCTCTATTCAGTGTGCGGCGATGTGAGGTCAAATAATTTCTTCCATGCTTCAATGTTAGCTTTGATGCCCCTTTGCCTTGCCTTCACTTTAGTTCCTTGGAGACCAGATGGTGAAGGATGCAGGTCTTAGTTGTCGTTTTGTCATCTCCAAGAAGCCTGAAGGTGCCCCGGTGACTGAGCGTGCCATCCCACTTGCCATATTCCAAGCAGAACCCTCAGTGAAGAAGCACTTTCTTCGAAAGTGGCTCAAATACCCTCAACTGGATGACTTTGACATCCGTGGCATCCTGGATTGGGAGTACTATGCTGAGAGACTAGGCAGTGCTATTCAGAAGATTGTCACCATCCCCGCGGCAATGCAGGGTGTGGCCAATCCGGTGCCCCGTGTCCTGCATCCTGATTGGTTGCACAAGAAACTGCGAGAGAAGAATGATGTATTCCAGCAGAAGAGAATCAGTGACATGTTTGCTGCAGTTCCCAAGGTGTGTTTGCGAATGTGCGTGTGTGTGTGTGTGTGTGTGTGTGTGTGTGTGTGTGTGTGTGTGTGTGTGTGTGTGTGTGTGTGTGTGTGTGTGTGTGTGTGTGTGTGTGTGTGTGTGTGTGACGTCATCAAGATGGCGGCGTGGGGGCCACACGGTCGCTGGAGAACAGCAATTTCGGGGCGAGTCCGCGCGGAAGTGGCGCGTTTGCAGCTGATGGGTTGAGCTCTACGCATACAAGGCACACTTGGAGCCAGCGATGCAGCTCCCCGTCGGCAGCGGGCGCCGCTTTTGTCGCGGTTGCGTATCCGTTTCCATCAAAGCCCAGCAACATTTACGCTCCGTTGGACTCCACCTGCCAACACCAACCTTTCACCACACCCCCTGGGGTCTCTTGAGCTGGCTGTTAGACCGTGCCGCCATCACGGCCACCAGTGGCTACGGCGTACCTGCGGTCTACCTGGCGTGCCCTGACGGCCATTTTTACGGCTAAGGTGCCCAGCAGCCACTCACCCCAGGGCTGTCTGGCGTGGGCCTGGCCAGCCCACCCATTTGACAGTCTGTTGGCCTCGGAAACAGGACCCAGGCTACTGCCTGGGTCCTGCCCTACGCCCTTCGGGGCAAGGAGACCTGAAGAAGAAGTGTGTGTGTGTGTGTGTGTGTGTGTGTGTGTGTGTGTGTGTGTGTGTGTGTGTGTGTGCATGTGTGTGTGCATGTGTGTGTATGTCCTGTACGTATATACAGTGGAACCTCTCTATAGAGTACACCATTGGGACCCAGCTGCATAGAGGGGTGTCCCTAATTCAGAGGTAGATTTGTACACAGCTCTATGTGGTTGGGACTGCAGACAGTGTCCTCATTAGAGAGGTGTTCCATATTCAGTGTTCTTTATAGAGAGGTTCCACTGTACATATACATGTCCTCCTCCAGACTAGTAAAGAGAAGGGAAGTTCTTTCGAGTGTGATGAAAATGATGACGTTGCCATGGATACCACATCAGGGGGTGGAGCTCCCGCGCGAAAGAGACAGCATGACAGTCCTATGTGTGACGTGGAAGACCTGGGGTCTACTCGTCGGAGTGGGCGGGGCAAGGGCGTGCACAGTTACTTCACTGTCACCAAGCGGAACAAGGAGTCTGGGGGGACGGGGACTGGGCACAAGTCCTGGAGGCAGGTCCTCGGAGCTCCTCCTCCCAGGGGGACCAGTAAGGTTTGTAAGGTGTAGTGTAGTGTAGTGTAGTGTAGTGTAGTGTAGTGTAGTGTAGTGTAGTGTGGTGTGGCTTAATGTAGTGTGGTGTAGTGTGGTAAGATATGTTGTGGTATGGTGTGGTATTGTTTGGCAAGGTGTTGTGTAGTCTAGTGTGGTGTAGTGCTGTGAATACTGGTAATGCCTGCTGTGTGCAGGAGGACTATCAGAAGTGGCTCAAGTACCACAAAGAGAAGTGGCGACTGCAGAAAGCTGAAAGGAGACAGAGGCGGCAGAGGGAGGGGGAGGGGCACTCAGACTCCTCCTTTGTGGGGAGAGGGCATGACAGCCTGTCACAGCCTGTTAGGGGGAACATGGCCGGGTTCTTACAGCAGAGAACCAGGACTGTTTTGCAGTCACCATGGCAACTGATTCAAGTACGTTCACTGTGCCCAATTAGTTTGTGATGTGATATGAGGAGTGTGTGTGTGTGTGTGTGCGTGTGCGTGTGTGTGTGTGTGTGCGTGTGCGTGGACGTCTTGTGTCCATATAGATCCAGGAGACAGACCAGCCTGGGGTGTTCCAGGTTTGGGCACTCCTTGGTGCTAACCTTCATCGGCTAAAAGTGATTGTGCCTCGTGTGTTCTATGTCAACTGTCGATCTGCAAAGGAAATTGAAGGAGAAGGAGTGTGTAAGTGAAAAGGGTGTGAGTGAATGAGGGTGTGTGAGTGAGAGGGTGTGAGTGAGTTAGGGTTGTGGGTGAGAGGTGTGTGAGTGAGAGTGCTGTGAGTGAGTGAGGGTTGTGAGTGAGAGGGGTGAGTGAGTGAGAGGGTGTGAGTGAAATGAAGGGTGTTGTGGTGGATGAGTATAAGGAGGGTGTGTGAGTGGGAAGGTGTGAGTAGTGGGGTGTGGGTTGGGAGAGTGGGTAAGCCGGGAGTGAGTGTGGAAGAGTTCCAGGTGATAATGAACAGTGCTGTCTGCAGTGCTGTCGGTGACACTCCACTCAGCAGTGTGGTCTTTTCTGTGTGCAGCATGGCGGCAGGTATCCCGACACCTCCCCCGGTCCAAGCCCTCCATTTACTTGTATGAGTACAGCATCCCTGAAGGGATCTTCCAACAGTTCTCAGGGTGGGCTGTGTGAAATGAAGCTGTCCTAGGAGTCATGAGGGGCAGTTGTGTCTTCCAAGGATATCTCCCTGTAACAATGGGGTCTTGTAGTTAAATGCAAGCAATATACATATACACTAAAGAGGTCTGGGGGCGTAGCATTTGTGGGGTTGAATCAGTGTGCACATACTCTCCTACCCTTCCTTCTACTCTCTCCTCCTCCCTCCCCCTCTCAGTGAACTCATGACCCAGCTCAGTTCACCAGAGGTGGAAGGCGTGTATGGCACACAAGTGCCCCTCCTCTTCAGAGCAATCATTGCTCTGGGCTGCGTGTGCTCAGTTTCCAAAGAAGCCATGCGCGAGCTGGCGGGAAGGGAACCTGAGGCCTTTCAACTCCATCACCTTGACTACAAGACCCTTGCGCAATACTCCTACCTACCTGTCGGCTCTTTCAAGTACATTTACCTGTATCACAGCCAGAAGTGAGTTGGAGGGGAGGGGAGGGAAGGGAGGGGAGGGGAGGGGAGGGGAGGGGAAGGGAAGGGAGGGGAGGGGAGGGGAGAGAAGGGAGGGGAGGGGAGGGAGTTGAGAGAAGGGGAGTGGAAGGTACAGTTATGTGTGGTGGGAGGCGAGGGAAGGGAGCTCGAGGGAAGAGAGAGGAAGGGAGGGGAAGGGGAAGGAAGGCTGATTGTTCTGAACGTTGGCTGCTTTCTGTTTTGAAAGAAACCAACAGTACACACATTGACAGTTTGCAGCATTGCTCAAGTAGGGCAATACTGTGTTGTTTGTTGTTTGCTTGCAGTGATCCAAAGGGTCTGGTTGGGGTGTTCATCAGCGCAACAAGCAAAGCTGGTGTGTTTGTAGCCGACCGTGTCCGTAGCAACCAGCTTCCCAATCTAGGAGTTCTGTATGCCAATGAAAGAGAGGAAAGATTGTCTGAATGTCCCACGTCCCCACTCCCAGCTGAACGAGTCAGGTTTGAAGCCAGAGTAGAAACTGACCTCAAGCAGGTGGGGATTGTATGTAATTAGTGCTTTAGACTCCGCCCACCTGCACTCCATATTTACAAATTCAAATGAGAACCCTGATAACTAGTAAATTGTTTTCTTGTGGGTACTGGTGTACTGGTGTATTCTGTGCAAGCACACATTGATGATATCCCCTAGATTCCAGCTTTGTGTACATATGTACGTACCTCCGCTTCCCCTTCCAATAGACATTCAGGGGTGTTCACCGACAGCTGGTGGAGTACCGCGAAGAAGGCCGTGGTCCCACACTTGTCATGGTTCAGTCAACACTGGGTGTCAAGAAACTGACTCAAGCCATCCCAGCGCTGAGAGACTTTCCCTGCCTAGAGGTGCAGTCCCTCAACGGCGACAATGACTATCCAGCACTTAACTGGCAGAAAATGGCAGCCAAACACTTTGTCCAGCAACTGTTGACGGCTCCTGGCTGGTTACAGGTGAAAAGGAGGGAGAGGAAGAGATTAGAAGGGAGGGAGAGGGGAGGAGAGGAAGTGGGGGGAAAGGAGGAGTGAGCTATGAAGCAGCTATTGGACTGGCTGAAAATCTTGCCGACGTTTCAACCAGAATGTTCTGGTCCAAGCTATCAGCATCTTCGCCCTGGAGAAGACCAGAGCATTCTGGTCGAAATGTCGGCAAGGTTTTCAGCTTGTTTTCTAGCTGGTATAGGAAAACCCTTTACCATTCATGCAACAGCCAGCTGAGAAGCCCTCCCTTCACAGCTAGTGGACTCTTGGATTGGGAGGTCGTAATCATCCAGTGAGGGGGAGTATCAGTGCTCCGAGAACCTGGAGCTAACATATCACTTTGCACTTTGTATGTCTTGTCCACCTCCCCAACCTGCTCTCCATCTCCTTTCTACCACTCTTGCTAGAACCGACTGGAACAGTCCAGATATGCCCACATTCCTGTTGGCAACCTCCCGGCGGATCCATACCTGTTTATATCTGATGTATTCTATGCACGTCACCTCAAGAAACACGGCCACATCTTGTGGGCTTCCCCCTCCGACAAGCCCGATCTTGGTGGGCGTGAGGAAGATGACCACCGCTTGATGATGGACATGAGCGAGGGAAGAAGTGTGGAGTGCAATAACCCAGGTGAGCGTGTGGTTCACTGTGGGGGTGAAGAACAATTTGAATAGCACAGCTCTTGATTGGTCTGCGTATGGTATCCTCCCCCTCCTGATTGTAGGGTCCTACCCCTTTGTGTGTGTGGAGCTGCAGCTCGATGGCTTAGCAGTAAACACCATTTTTCAGTCTGGCAAAATCAATGATTTTGAAGGCGTGGCTGGCTCCAGTGTTGCTTTTGACTCCGCCCCCCAAGCCTCACTGGAACAGCTCCTAGATGGGTCAGCCGCCCACTCCCTCACTGTGTATGATGAGTCTGCACTCTGCTCTGCAACCTTCAGGTGAGACTGTGGTGGGTAGGGGGGCATACTCGCAACACCTTGTGACACGCCCCTCCCCGCCCCTCTCTCCCCTCCCAGAATCATGAAGGGTATGGTTCACTCGTGGCTGCACGAGGTCTCTGCTTACCAAAATTTTTTTGCAGACTTTCAGCTGGTTCACTTCCTTCGTTGGCTGCGCTCTCCTTCGTCACTCCTCTTTGAGCCAGCGCTGTGCAAAATGGTGCACAACCTGATGAAGAAACTCTTCATGCAACTCGTGGGGGAGTTCCGCCGGTTGGGATCCACTGTTGTCTTTGCAGACTTCAATCGCATCACAGTTTGTACCAAGAAGAGGAGGTAAGGATGTGCTCTGTGTTGGCTTGGCAAGTATATACCTTGTAAACATGTTGGGGGAAGAAGGTGTGGTGGTGTGATTTGTTATCTGAAACCTATCCTAGACACCCACCCGTAGGCCAGTCATAAACTGCCCTGTATGGGCGGGTAGCTGGATTGTAAACTAGTTTGTACTAGTGCTGTTGGGGTGGTGGAGTTGGGGTTGGCTGTTTAGAGATGTGGCTGCCTTATAGCAGACCAACATAGACAGGCTCACCACAATTAACATGTACTACCAGGCACCTCCCACCAGCACATCACACCACCTGCTCAAGGGGCGCATGTGACACAAACACACTTCCACCACATTACCACCCACTCCACACCTCCCACCCACACATGTTCCTCCCAACCTCCTCACATTACATTTACATCGCCACCCCTAAGATTTCCACCCCTCACATCCCCACCCCTCACATTGCCACTCCTCACATCACCATCCCTCACATTGCCACTCCTCACATTACCACCCCTCAATCTCCACCCCTCACACATCACCACCCCTCACATCGCCACCCCTCTCATCTCCACCCCTCACATCACCCTTCACATCACCACCCCTTACATCACCACCCCTCACATCACCACCCCTCACATTGCCACCCCCAGATCTCCACCCCTCACATCTCCACCCCTCACATCTCCACCCCTCACATCGCCACCCCTCACATCGCCACCCCTCACCCAATACCTTTAGGGTCCAGGATGCGGCTGGCTACATCTCCTTTGTTCTGGAGAGCATCCTCTCCAAAGAGCTCTTCCACAGCCTGGCTCTGAAGCCAGTGGCCTGCTGGGGCTACCTGCTCTGGATGGACCAGGTGGGAGGGGCTAGAGGCCTGAGGGTGTGGCAGAGTAGGATTCATGGGGCTCTGTCTGTCCGCCTCCCTCAGGCCAACCATGGTGGGATCCGCAGTGCCCTGCCTCCAGAGCTCAAAGCCCTGGGAGCTGAGCCCAGTGAAGTGGAGCTGGTGGACAGTCCAGAGTCAGAAGAATCTGGGAAGGTGGGGGTGGGGCTTGTATGTCAAGGGGGCAGGGTTTGCAAAATGAGACATTCATGATGGTGAGCAGCGAGCTTCTACAGCTTGCTTGCCAGCACTGAAGATGCTATCGTGCTGTACCTATAGGTTGAGATGAACTGGTCTGTGTGCAAGTACCTTCCAGTGGAGGCTTCCTGTCAAGACTACTTCAATGTCGTGGTGGGAGGGCACATTCACGCCCTCTATCGCCATGCCATGGAAGAGAGGGGTGGGACCATCCCTGGAACCACGCCCATCAGGAGGCGGGTGAACCCCAGTCAGACCCAACCAGAGTTGAGCAACACAATGAGCAGTGTTGCATTTGCCCAGAGGAGGATAGAGGTTGACGTCACTCAGCAGATGTTCACGTATGCCAACTACATACTGCAAGATTTATGAATCTCCCCACACTACCAATGTGTATATATGTATGGTCACCTCTGCTGTAAGACCACCTCTCTATAAGACCAGTCTTTCAACCTCCCCATAGTGTGTTCCAACACAAATGAAGCGCCTCTGTACAAGCAACAACAACTCTCCACAGAAACTATCTGCCCCTCCTCCCTCCTTCCTCCTCCGTCCTTGCAGAATTGTACAGAAGATTCATGCTCAGCTGGAGACAGTGGACGGAGAACTAGAGGAACTATTTCCTGTTCTTGCCGGTTCCCACCTCCCACTGAAGAACCCCACGCTGGAGTTTGTGAAGTACATTTGCAAGGCATGTAGATAAGACACTCCAGTGGAGGGAGGGTAGCAGTCTGTGTCTTGTTTGTTGTTTCTGCCATTAATGTGTTTGTTGTTTCAGGAAGTTTGTCTAGACAGCTGCCCACAGCTAGATGTGGTATCTCAAGGGTTTACACAAGTCATCACACACATTTGCACCAACAGTAAACATGCATAAAAATTTAATATGTGTTCCCCCAACATGGCTGCCAGCTAAGTACGTATGTGTGTACAATATGTAATTCAACACCAATTTCAATTGTAGTCTTACAGCAATTGGCTGTATGTACAGTGCGGACCTCAAAGCTGGCATATACCTGAGTGGTGCGGTAAATCTGTCTAGATACCTCTTAGCTCACACTAAGCCACACACTTACATTTTTGGAGCTTTTAGGTGCATCCATTCATGGAAGACTTTGAAGCTGCTCAGAATACTAATATGAATGTCAAAAGGAACTAAACCATTTCATGCGGTGCATTTAGAGGGGCACAGCGGGACATTCTCCCTCCTTCCTATTTGCACTCCACCTGGAAATCTGTCCAGCCTTATGTACATCGTTTTCCTCCAGCAGGTCTTGCCGCCTTATTACTTGAAGCCTTAACCTTGCCCCCCTTGAAGATATTTCTAAATACAGCACTGATTACCTACATTACAAATGGTAGTGCAAAGAGGGCGTAAGCCAACAAGTGTGTTTCTGATGAGTGAGAACTTTGTTTTTTTCCCATTCCAGGTCTTGTCATTGGATGTCAGTACTCAGCACCAGGTTACCAAACTGAGGTCGGTTACGTACCTGTGTAACGAGATCTGGTTGTGCAAATCTTGTGAATTGATCTCCCCCTCCCCCTTTGTGACTGCCATCCCTCCCACATCTAACCTTTCTCTATAGTGTATCGTGTGCTTTGCATGCTTGAGGTTCACCAGATAGCCTAACGTCTGCTCTCCGGTTAGGACGGACACCCGATAGGCCATGTTCCCACCTAATATTCTCATCTGTGCTACCTTCGCCTGTACAAATTACTGTTAATGCATAAATGTGTGTACATAAGCACACACAGGTCATGCATGACATGGTGTGGGGTCGAACATTGTTACTAAAGGACACTTTAGGAAGTTGGTTAATTACTACTGTAGAGGTGTATCACTCTGTGATTGGGTGCAGGTGAGAATGATTTTTGAGCAAATTAGCCTATGCCAAAAACTGCATGGATCTGCTTTAGATGTGTATGAAGTATCACACCACAGCGGCCTTCTCTGTGCCCCTGGGCATGCCAGCCACATCATACCTTGTGGCAATTGTCTCTGACTCTGTCACACTTGTGACATGGCAATATCATGCATTTTGCATGAAGCTGACACACACCTTCGTCCTGCAGTCACTTTTGGTTGACTCTGCTGCCAATTGTTCAGTGCCCTACAGGAAGTACTCTACCTGCTCACATGGGAACATACAGTATCTAGTCTCTGAGGAATCAATCTGTGTCTGTTCATATGTCTGTCTGTCTGACTGTCTGTCTGTCCCTGTAGACGGGATCTGTTGAAGCTGATTAGTGTAAAGGAGTTCTCGGATGAGGCTGCTTTCCGGGACCCCTGCCTCTCCTTTGTGTTGCCAGAGGTGAGTGGTTGCATGTGACTATCATTTGATCATGGAGTGACTGTCATGTCACTCATGTCACCATTGGATGACTGTCAAGGCATTGTCACATATTGAACTGTTGTACATCTGTTGTAAGACTGCTTCATGTATTCCCTTTGTGCTGAAAGGCTTCAGGGGATTGTCTTCTGTCTCCTTACAAAGCCAATAAGTGGGAACAGTACTATAGGTTGTGCCTCCCTCCCAGCCCTTTCTAGCCCCTTCCCTCCCCTCCCCTCTACTCCCCTCTCCAGGTCATCTGTGACTCTTGCAACAACTGCAGAGACCTTGACGTGTGTAGGGACCCTCACCTCTGGGTGGACGATGAAGGGAGGTACGTATGTTGGAGGTACTCACTGGAGTTCTTGTTAATTCTGTTGCATTCTGCCTATACCAGTGTACGTATGTGTCACTACTCACTAAGTACCCCTCACATCACATCACATCACATCACATCACATCACATGCTGCATGTTGTCACACACCAGCAGAGGGACACTGACATTGATAACAGGGCTAGTTAAGCCACTCACCTTCTTCTCTTCCTTCACCTTTCTTCCTCTCCTCTCCTCTCCTCTTCTCCCGTCTCCTCTCCTCTTCCTCTCTCTTCACATTCCTCACCTTCCTCTCCCTTCCCTCTCCTCCCCTCCTCCTTTCCCCTCTCTCCCCCTCCCCTCCCCCCTTTGCTCAGAGCTGCTTGGCGCTGCTCCTGCTGTGGTCATGCCTACGACATGCCTTCCATTGAACAGAACCTGATAGATGCTGTCCAGCGTAGATCCATGGCATTCGTTCTGCAGGACCTTGTGTGTTCAAAGTGCCACCAAGTGAGGAGTGGGGAGTGAGGGGTAGGAAGTGGGAAGGGGAAGAGAGAGATGAATGTGTCAATGTTGGGTATTGTGTTGTGTGGAGCCGTGGATTGTCGACTTCTTGTATACACATACGTAGAATGTACCACCTTTCCATGGCAACCAGGTATTGTCTGAAAGGTGCTAAATACTACCTCTTGCCCCTCGTGATTCAATAGTAGCACACTCAATTGTGGCTAAGATATATCCCAACCAAGTAGAATACATGACCTGCCATCCCATATGTCTCACTAGAGAGGCGAGTGCTTGAGTGAAGCCGAGGAGGTGCCAAGGCCTCACAATAGCACTGATTTTCCCCAAGGGACAAAGGGGGTCACATGTCCTTTTCAGCAAGGAGGTATCTTGTTAGGCTATATGACCTGAGGTTTGCCACAGCAGGATTCTCTGACCTGTTGTCTCCCCAAAATGCTGCTATCTGATTGGTTGGAGTAGCTTTTGAATGTATTAACTACAATACATCACACTCAGTGCGTTTTAACTTAGCTGCACTGTTGACTCACTGTGTGTGTTTGTCGTGGTGGCAGTTTGTTGTACTGTGTGGGTTTGTTGTCCTCAGGTGAAGGACACAAACATGGCAGACTACTGCCAATGTGGGGGAAAGTATGCACAGACACTATCTGTTGATGCCTTCACCCAACAGATCAGGACCTTTGGAAACATAGCAAGGTGTGTGGGGGGTGGGGTGGGGTGGGGGATGGGTGTCCTGTACGTATGTTCCTAAACATATCTATTATGTATGTTGCATTTGTTGGCTTCCTATGTGTTCTGCCTTACCTAGGTAACATCTATTGCCCAGTGTCTGTACGTAACTCTGTATCCTAGGTAACGGCTGTGCACCCCTTTGTGGATAACTCTGTATTTTAGGCAACGGCTGCACCCCTTTATGGATAACTCTGTATTTTAGGTAACGGCTGCACCCCTTTGTGGATAACTCTGTATCCTAGGTAACGGCTGCACCCCTGTGTCTGCATCCTAGGTAATGAGAACTGCCCATGTCTTTAATTCTGTATCCTATAGGCACTGACTGTCCAAGGTGGGAACAATCACTTAAAACTGTGTCCATGTGCCTGCGTGTTCATGAATGCATGACAGTGGATGGCACCTACTAGTACGTACATGTTGTACGTATGTACATGTTGTACGTACGTACATACGTACGTGTGTGTGTTTTTGGAAATGAAAAGCTTCTTGGGTAATAGTAACATTTCCATGTTTTGTACATGAACCCAATACTGGTTTACTGATACTGAAACTCGTGTGCGTATACAGTATATACGTATGTTCATACTATGTCCATAGTATGGCTTGCAACTCACAATATGTACCTAAGGCAGCCTGTGCCGTGGTTCCACATATGGCCATCAGTGCTCACAGGTCCAAATTAGGCCAGCTACGTGAGTATATCCTCACTTCCAAGGTTGCCAGCAGCCTGACTGTGTCAGGTGCTCAGTAACTTAGCTTATGCTGGTCCAGAGCACAGTTGACCCATAAAGGAAATGACTGACCACAATCAAGATGAGGGATGAAGGATTTCTTCCCCAAACCTAACAAGTGCAGCCTGCTACTTTGTACTGTGCAACTGCATTCTATTGCAAGAAGAAATATATTTATATACTAGCCAATACAAACAATACATCCCCGCTCCTCTCCATTCCCCCCCCCTCCCTTATTTCCATCCCATTCCCCATCACCCCACTCCCTGACCCTCACTCCAAACTCCCATTTACATCATGCCCTCCCTCCCCTCTCCCTCCTTTGTCTCCCTTCTTCCTTTCTCTTCTCTTCCCTCCCCCTCCCTCCCTTGTCTCCCTTCTTCCCTTTCTCTTCTCTTCCCTCCCCTCTCCCTCCATTGTCTCCCTTCTTCCCTTTCCCTTCTCTTCCCTCCCCTCCCCTCCCCCTCCCTCCTACAGACACTATGGTATGGCCGTACTCGAGGACACTGTGAATTGGGTGTGTGACATGAATCCACAGTTGTTTGGCCGCAAATTGTGACACCTGGATTGACCAGAGTTGCTGACACCCACTCACTTTACGCGCATGTATATTAGAGCTTGACTTCATTGCACATTTTGTTCGTGCTTCTTCGTTCACACTGGCCAAAGCAATTCAAATGTTTTGGTACCTTCCAACCACCTCCATTGACTGAAGAAGGTGGCTGAAAGGTGACAAAAGTGGTCAATGGAAGGGTTGCTTTTGCTGCAGTACTTGTGACGATTGTGACGAACTGATTCCCTCCCTGATGCCACTCAGGCCTCTTCAAAGACAATTCACTGCAGAAGGCAGCTGAATTGACTGCTGAAATGTCTGAATTGAGTGTCACTTTGGCTTGTGTGAACTAAGAACCATGAATACTAGCCACAAAGGCTGTACAAGCATATTATATTGTTACATGGGTGGTGATTCTGTATGAAAGTTAATTCGATGACTCACATGCTATATTAAACTGCTGTCCTTAAGAAGAATTTGTAATTCACTTTGATCAATTGCTGACAAAGGCGGGCACTAACTACTCTGATCAGTAAATTGAATATAACAAATATGTGTTACCTGGCCTGAATAATCTGCCTTGGGTCATTGAATTCCTTTTCACTCATGAATGCTAATTCCTGATTGATAGCAGACCAGATACAGTGCCTACTTCCAGCTGCTGTCTGGGTGCACATGTGTGCGTGTATGTGTGTGGCCTGTGGGTGTGTCAGAAACAAGTCGTAGATTACGTGCGACCCCTAGATGCCCTCCCAAAGAATGTCGAAACTGTGTAGGCAGTGTGTGACACTCACCACAGGAAGTGAATCTGTCAGTCTATAATTAGCTCCACTGGGCACAATGAATCACTGCCACATGATGTAGCGTAATTTGTACCTGCACCTTTCAGTTGAAATCATAGTTGCTTTAGAAGCATGAATGTGTGTATTCACCCATCACAACTATGCCGATGGTTAAGAGAAGTTGGAGAATCTATTTTACTAATTTTATCCTCAACGGAAGGGGTGCTGATGCTCTTTCCTTCTTGTGGGTGTACCCAGTTCCAGACCAGAGAATCTATGGATGTGGTGGCTTCATTTGGTATGTCAACAGGATTCTTGTTTCCCCAAGAAACCCTTTAGCTAGCATTGCATATAATAGGAGACTCCAGGTCATGGCACCCACAGCAGACCAGAACAAACCAATACATACAGGGGACAGAGAAACAGCTACACCAATATGCATACCGTGCGTACATTAAGATGAACATGAACTGATATATTATAAAGGTGAAACCACAGCTGTACCATTAGTCATTTTCTCGTGGACTGATGCATGACATGCACTGCACGGTACTTATTCAGGACACAGGATGGTGTAATTTTGGAGTGGGTCATGCACAACATGTGTATGACATGGTAGGTGATATGTTGTGTAGAGCCAACCTTTACATTTAGACATGCTTTACATCACATTTAGATGTGCTTTACATTACATTTAGACATCACATTTAGACATGCTTTACATCACATTTAGATGTGCTTTACATTACATTTAGACATCACATTTAGACATGTTCTGCATCATACAGTCGATTGTAGAATAATTGTCCAAAATGGCAAATGGCGTGATGTCCCAGCAAATGGACTGCACCGCTACATTACGTACAAGCATGGCATTGTTTACGCTGTAAGCCTGAACATTACTAACAGCATGCCCGCTGCCCATGTGTATGACTTCACACTATTTGCCATTACAAATGCCATTTTCAAACCATTGCCTGATGTTGACTACACATTGAACACTTGTAAAAGCACTATGTGTGTAGCTGGGCTTGGTCAACGCTGAGTGAGAGTAGTGCCTTGGTCTGTGAAGGCACTCCACTGTGTAAGTTTGACCGCATTCTGCCGTGTGTCCACAAACTGCATATGGACACGAATCTCCCACGGTGCTGGCAGCATGTTACCGTTGGTAGTATGTACGTGACCATGATATGCTGTCCCATCTGGCTTACATAGGCACATCCTCAACTCAAACCTCCTAGCCTCGCTCCCAGGCTGTCTGCCATTAGTGTGGGGGAGAAAAGGTGCTTTCTGCCCCCACACTAATGGGCGAACAGCCTGGGAAGGAGGCAAGCCTCCTTCCTGAGCTATGGTAAACTTTCACATTAACACCATGCCAGTGGGCAGCTAGATACACAGAAGTCCTACCAAGTATGACTTAGAATCCAATACATTGTATAGAATGATGAGGTGTTTGTAAACACTGGCAAGGTGTGATACATGACAAATCCTCACCAGACAGACTGTACAGCTGCACCATGCATGTACATACACAACAACAGTTTTCGCAGTTGAGTGAACGAGCCTTATACATTTGAGCTTTTATGAATGGCTTTGGAGATCATCATCATAATTATACGCACATTTTTATGGCAGTCTTGAGCTCATGACCATGCGCATGGAACAGTGGTCATGTTACAGTGGTAGCACACACAAACGCACACGCACACAATTAACCTATATAGGTGGCCTATTACCGTGACATTGCAAAGGAACTGTGGGGGAAATATTCTGTCATGCTAGGAGAAGTCAACACAGGATCTTGTGGCTAGCTTCAATCAAAAACATATAATATTGCATAAATAGAATTTTAATGCAAGGGTTTTGCCCTGCACATTGCAGGGGGTATATATTAATTATAATGGAACTCATGCAATTTCATTAGAAATCAGGCAAATTAAATACAATTGCTAGCTCAGCCCTGCGCTTTGCTTTGGCATGTATTGTATTTGGCAGCAGTACCAGTAGTGGGCTGTAACTTGCCACTTGCTGACATGGGCACACACAGCAAGTCAACATGTACAGACAGCACTGATGCCAGTCGCCTTCAAACAGAGGCTCCACTGGTCTCGAGGACAGGCGCTCAACATGAAACACCATTAAGTGTGGGATACCAATATTCTGTCCTGAAAGGCTGATTGAATGCTCATCAGAAGGAGTAGCTTAAAGTCGGACATGGACTAAGATAAAGGGGCTAAAAAAGATATCACGTGCTGAAGCAGACAGAGGTCGGTGGGAACAGACAGTACGTGTGCTCCAGCATTAGTCAGGATGCGAAATTTGTTGCGGCTACGTGATGCACGTATATAGCCGTCCATTTTATGGGCGTGTCACACAGTGTTTTTATAAATGGTATATAATAGGCATTGTGTTTTCATAACTGGCGTGCCTGTGTAACGGTCTATGCGAGGGAGGACGAGGAGGATCTGCTGGTGTGGCGAGTCACCCTGTATTCGTAGCTGAACGCGAGTCGAGCTCAGTGGAAATTACAACCAACCTCAGAGAGCTAAGACAATCAGAGGAGTCAGTCGACTATGACCGCATCAAGGGGTGAGCTTCTGTTTGCTGCACTGCACGTTGTGCCGATCGCGACATTGTGCGGCAGCACGCGAGAGATGGCACAGTTGTGAGGGCACACGCGCTCCTTCCGCTTGTCTGTGTCTGCGAATGCGCTGGAAGGGGATCCCTCTCCTCTACGAAATCTTTTCTGTTGGCGGACGCCGCGTACACGATGAGACGCACGGCGAGACGGATGTGACCCCCTAAATCACAGATCCGGCGTATGGCAAGCCGTCTTGCCGTACGGGCGCACTGTTTGAAACGTTGAGTGCGCTCGCAGAGATGTGTTAAGTACAGTACATGCCGATCTCGTTCCGTGGTCGACCGCCGAGACAAACAAACAACCGAATTTGCGACCGAATGCATGCCTGTTTGCATTGGGTCCATGAATACAGTTGAATCGAGCGCCAAGACTTTGTCGTGAAGCGAGCGTGTCAGTCAGCAGGGCCCTGTTTGTTTGGAGCACTGGAGCACTGAGGAGTGTTTAGTGGAGAGTTGGCTGGTATGTGGTACCTTGATCACTGTCCCTCCCCCCCCCCCCCCCTCCCACGGGGGTGAGCCTTAAGACTGTAATGTGAGACTTACGTTTAGGTGGGGATGATAAACTCAACAGGAGTAAAAGTAAGAAGATTGGAGATGTACCTACAGATAGTGCGGCCAATGTCTTGCCCCACCCCCACCCCCACCCCCATCTGATAGGAGCCCTATGAGTGTGGCAGTGTGAAGTAAAGAAGGCTTAGGTCACTGTCTCTTACAAGGGGCCTTCAGCCAAAGGGAGTGAACTCACATGAACACAGAATACCTGTAATGACATTCACAGACCTGAGGAATTCCTACAAATGTATATACTCGGTGTACACAAAGGAGATGGCTTCACTGATGGATCCTATGGTTTTCCTATGGTTTCCAGGGGCTGTTTTGGTCATTGAGGCAGTTCCCTTCAGGCCCCTGGTGGACTAAAGATTTAGTCGACCTTTACACCCAAAGGGAGGCTGCTTGGACACTCCTGTCATAAAATTATTTGAGCAGTATGGTGGTGGTGCTGCTGCTGCTGCTGAGTGGTTGAGTTAATAAGTGTTACAGGTTCATTCAATTTCCCTGAGCCACATGAAAGAGCAGTGTTGCCTGGCTACTTGGTTGCTATAGCCGTAGTAATTCAAGTAGTTACTTATCTCCAGATGGCCTATCAAATATGTATATCATGAATGGTCTTAAGGAGATCATGAATTTAATTAAGTGTCTTACCTTTGAGTGTGATGGGCTGGCCTGACTAAAAAGTTGCTTCCTATGTTGTGTGACTCCATACCAGAGGTCTCCCAAACTCTGGACAGTTGTTTCCTAGGCGGTGAACAGGGGTAGTTGCACACAACATTTCTATTACATGTGTTGCATGTATTTGCATCCTTGGTAACGGCGGCGGCGCACCCCTGTGTCTTCATCCTAGTTAATTTCTACACCCACATATCTGTAACTGTATCCTGGGTAGTGACTGCCTATTGCTTGTGGTAGTAATGTGAGCTTGCACCCTCCCCTCCCCTCCCCTCCTCTCCCCTCCTCTCCCCTCCCCTCCCCTCCCCTCCCCTCCCCTCCCCTCCCCTCCCCTCCCCTTCCCTCCAGTTGTGGCAGGTTCAATGTCAGCACGCCTATCCTCGGTGTGGGCGTGTCTCTTCCTTCTAGTCCTCGTGGCAGGAGGTGTGTCCATGGACTTCTATCCTCTCCCAAAAGCCGGTATGTACTCAGCTCATCACACTTTTACAAAACTGTGTGCATGTGGGGTGTGTGTGTATGTGTTGTGTGTGCATGCACTTATGTATGTGTGCATGCTGTGTTGTGTATTGTCTGCTGTGACTTAGGCCAGAGATGGTTTGGGTGGCAGGGCCAAACAAGTAATGCATTAGCTAGGTAATTAGCTAACAGGGTATGTGTTGTGACCTTGTCACACCCTGCCCTGGAGCACTAGTATGGGATGTGATCATGCACAGTCACCCAATGAGCTGGCATGCCCTATTAGATTAGATGAGAACAAGGATCATGGGCGTGTGACTAGGTACCAATTTCAGTACTACAATGGCCTCCTGTTTACTCACGTCACAAGATGTTACCTCATGGGGCCTGGCTGTCTGGTCATGCATACAGCATGCCTGTCACTATGGCAGCTGTCATGTGGAGGACGCGGAGCTCCTTCTGACGCACTGGGGTAGGGTCACCTCGCCCCCTCTGCAACCATCCACTGAGGCAAGACCTTCCTCCTGACCTCAGCTCCAGCCCTGGTGGAGTGCTTCATGCAACCTGTAGTCGTGTAGGGTAGCTGTAGGCTGGCCCATGTGGGGGGAGTGGTTTCTTCCTGCTTGTGTGGGAGTAGGCACTGGTATCAGCAGTCTTCATGCCCCTCCCTCTGGTCTCACCTGACAAGAGGGTGGTTGTAAGGGATCTGTTTACATAGTCACCTGTGTGGTGTTGGAGATATGCCTTGTTGCATGTCACACCCCTGAATTGTTTGGACCCACCCACAGGGGCTACTGTGGGGGCGTAATTGGGTAATTTGTTCTCTCTTGTTATTCATGGCAGATATGATCCAGTTTGACTCTACAAGTGAGACTATCATTGTGGGAGGACGGTGAGTGGCGGTGAGGTTGAGGGTGTGCATGTGGGTGTGGGTGGTGGGAGGGTGAGAGTGACAGGATGTGTCAGGAAATGTGAGTGAGGATGTAGGTGAGATGATTGTGAAGGGGTGAAAGTGAAGGTATTGGAGAAACTTGTGAGGGGAGAGGGAGAGCGATGACTCATGACACAGCTATTCCTTGTAGTGGTCTCACCTCGGTCACTAGTGGGTGTACTTGGAAGGGAAGTGGTATTTCGCCCCTGACTACCTAGCAGGGTCAGAATTCTAATCAAGGATTTAGTTCTTGTGGGCATTCTTTGAATTCCTCTTCATCTTCGACTTCACCTGAGGCACTGCTGGTCCTGTTCGGTGGCAGTGCTGTGATAAATTTTTCAGGAAGGTGTGGGTTACGGTGTGTGTATGTGTGTATGTACATACGTACGTAGTAAGTTAAGGTATTGAGAAATAGGGAAAAGAGAAGCGTGGAAACAAACTGTGATTCGGTCAGGAATATTGGCAATGCTAGATTTCCAAGGAAGGGTGAAAACATAGCAGAGCAGCCTCCCTCCCAACCTCTCTCCATTCCCCCTCCCCCCCCAGCTCTCTCTGCATGTGTGTCTACTAGCAGACCTGCTTTGTCAGCTGTTTTTCTTTTATGTGTCCTTTGTTGATTAAGGAACTGCTTGCTGTGGGCTGACAGTTCTGAATCAGCAGGATGATATGGGGCTGCTCAGATTCATACACAGCACACACACACACACACACACACACACACACACACACACACACACACACACACACACACACACACACACACACACACACACACACACACACACACACACACACACACACACACACACACACACACACACCAGCTGATGTTTACCATCACTGCATCTCTCAATTACATAACAAGAAGTCAGTGTCTATCCGCAGGGTTGGGAGGGGTTTGCCTTCCTCATAACAGAGCCATTTTATGACTTGCACAGTGTACACACATACAAGTACACGTACACTACACAGGAACTGCACACACATTGTGTATACACAGTGTCACATACACACACACGTGTACACGTGTTGTGTAGATAGTACATGTTACACACACATACACCTACTAGTTTTTACACACAAGGCTATCTATGCAAGCACACAGTACGTGCACATTCCAAGCACAGGTGGGTAATACAACAGACAGACAGTATGTCTGTAGCTCAATGGAGGTGGCTGCATTCCACGGATCTGCCCTGTGGGAGGGGTCTTTTCCAATGATCAGTTATTAGCTTAGTGTGGATGTTACCTGTCTGTGCCACAAATGTGATTAGGTATCTTTCCCACCAGCACTGCTAATGAAGTTGTAGGTATACAGACCTGCTAAGGGCGGTTACCACACTCGGTCTCTAGCTAATTAACCTCAACTCCCCTGATAAAATTTGCAGCCTATGTCCTCTCCTTTCATGGTAAGAGCAGTTCAAGTGGACCATGTCACACCTGTGTGTCCTGTGATGCCCCTGAAGCCATGCACTGATGATGTAACTTTGGGTCAACTGCTGATGGGTGTCAGGTGTGGGAATTGAACTCTGACTGTGATGTGTTGTGGGGTTGTGCAGCTGGTGTTAGACTCACTACTGACTGTGTGAGAAAAGTGCAGACCAACTGGCACATGTACTTGTGTATGTATATATGTAGGTTGTCCCTGTACACACACTAGCCTTCACCAGTGTACTAGTTGAAATGGCGGTCGAATGCTACCAAAACATGCAGAATAATAATCAACTTCAGCTATACTATATCACAAACACCAGAATGTTGGACTTCATAGTCGCTAGGCATATTAAATGTGTCTGTCAGCACATGGGTAGCGCCACAAACAGTTGCCTGACCTCGCTGTGTTCCCAGTGTGGCAGTCAGACAGGTGGTTTTGTGGTCTAGACAACTCAAAACCATAGTGTGAGAAAGTGCTGTGTCTGTCAGCACATAGCACCACAAACAGTTGTCTGACCTCGCTGTGTCCCCAGTGTGGCAGTCACTGCCAGTCAGACTGGTAGTAGGCTTGTGTCTCCAAGTGGGTATACGTATATGTTACACTGGTTTGTTTTGGTGAGCAGAGCTCTTTTACAGCATGCCCTCCCACGTGTGCTACCTGGAGGAGAGAGGTGTGTGTGTGTGAAAGACCATCCTGGCCAATCAGTAGGCCCCCGCACTTTGTCTGCTGCAAATGGAGTGTGTCTTCAACTGTGAGAATGACTTGAGCCTATAGTAGTGGAGACACCTTCCATAAGTAAGTAATTGTCCTGTACTTTGTGCAGGTTGGGTAGCATGTCTTCCAGAAGCCTGTTGTGTGTGTGTGTGTGTGTGTGTGTGTGTGTGTGTGTGTGTGTGTGTGTGTGTGTGTGTGTGTGTGTGTGTGTGTGTGTGTGTTGTGTGTGTGTGTGTGTGTGTTGTGTGTGTGTTGTGTGTGTGTGTTGTGTGTAGGTACAGTAGTGTAATGTGGATGGGTCGGTATGTGTTATGTTCATTTATGGATGTGTGTGGGTGCTGTGTGGGTGTTAACAGCAGTTGAGGGGTAGGTATTTTTATGTATATGGGAGAAGGGTGTGTGTGGGTGTGTGAGCATCTATCTGTGTATTGACTAGTGGAGGTTGTGTACATGTGAGCCAGGAGTGAGTGGAATGGTCCACACCAGGTGTTCCCAGGTTCAAATTGTCAGCAGGGACGGCTCTTATCACATGCTGCCGGCAGTGGTAGCTTACTTTGTACTGTTATCTGCATCAGCTGTGCTTCTCACCTACCTACTGCATCAGCACACAGGCTGTGCCCGCATCTATCCTAGTGTGTCTGTGCGTGTGTGCGTCCATGCATGCATGTGTATCACTGGGACGATGGAGAGGGAGAGTTGAGTGAGTAGTGACTGGCGGGCACCATATGGAGTAGGAAGATGGTGTGTGCACATGTGTACATACAGTACTTCGTTCCAAGAAATGCAAGCACTGTGCAGTTTAATTTGCTCCATGTCACATCTTCACGCAAACTTGACACGCAACGCAGCACCATGACTGACCAGTGGACCAGAGTTAGTAATTGCTCCTTCCTCATTCACTGTGAACAAGTAACAAGCACTAATTGCCCGACCCTCTGTCTCCCGCAACTGTGCTGCTGCTAGGAGTGGAATGAGGAGTAATGAGCCATGGCAGTACTGATGTTGAGCTCTTCATGTGTAACACAGTAAATTGTAATTGTACAACGTTTTGACCATGAAGGTCTTTGTCAGGTACAAAAAGAAGACCTTTGTGATCAAAACATTGTACAATTATAATCTACTGTGTTACATGAAATGCTTACATCACTACTGACATTTGAAGCTGTAACCCTTAGCCTCTACCACATCATCAACCAGCCAGCCATCTTGGCTGTCATTTGTTCTCCCCTCCTTCCTCCTCTCCCCTTCTTGTCTGTAGGCGGCGACTGAAAGAGCTGTCTATGGATCTCACGGAGCAGCAGGTCAGTGGTAGCAAGAGTGCATCTATGTGTTCTTGGTGATAGCTAACGGTCAAGTAGTTAATTTTTCGATCAGTGATGTGTTGTGGAGTTACCTGGTGTGGTATGGCATGTGGTGGTTCCCTGCCTTCAGAGGTGCGGGTTTACATTCTTTGTTCTCTCCGAAAATGTCCTGTATGTCCTGTTTACTGAAGATACCTAGTTGCCATCTCTCCCCGCTCACTGATAGTATGTTCTACGTGGGCTTCAGCGGTCACTTGGCCCTGAGCTTCTGGTGCGTGCCTTGGCTGATAAAGGAAGGAACTATGTCCCTTGGACCCCTAGTGGCAGTTTGGGGTGGTTGTCATGGCTACCATGGCAGGCTTACAGGTGCATTCTGATAGCTCTCCAGTTGTGTATGGCAGATACTAGCTCTCCAAATTTGCCTTATCTTCACCTGTGTAATTCCCTTGGGTATGTGTTCTTGTATGTACTGTATGTAGGTGTGTCTGTGTGTACTTCCCTTGTGGAAGTGCACAGGTGTGTGTGTGTGTGTGTGTGTGTGTGTGTGTGTGTGTGTGTGTGTGTGTGTGTGTGTGTGTGTGTGTGTGTGTGTGTGTGTGTGTGTGTGTGTGTGTGTGTGTGTGTGTGTGGTGCTGTTCCACATCCGTTTGGCCCTTGTGTATAGTGGATGTGTACTATTGTTAGCAGTTTTGTCTTTTGCCTTTAACATACACAGCATCAAATGTACGTATGTATATACGTATAAAGCAGTGCATATTGAAGTTCCACCCTCCGCATGATTGTGGCAAGGGGCGTGTCCATTACGCATCGGCCACTTTGTACAATCTAATGCCTCAGTCCTCTAACATATACTGACTATAGTCGATGGAGCCCACAGTTAGTTTTCTCACTTGTAGTCACTCCATCTTGGTCTGTGGAATGCACATCACTGAGTTCAAACTCAACTGACGCTAAGAGACCACACAGCACCAGATTGCGGATATCAGCACACACTTTGAATTAGTCCTGTTGTGTGCAGTACATGCATGTACGTGCATACTGGGCAATAGTCTGGTGACCTGTATATTTGTACGTACGTACATGCGTATTTATGAAGGAGAGCATGAAGGTCTTTCACTACATCCTCTTCTCTTCCCTGCAGTCTGCTGTTGTGGACTCCCTTGTGGAGTTTGATAACCTGGAGCAGTGCCGCAAGCAGTTTCGTGTCCGTGGACAGGAGGACCAGGTGAGCAGCGCATCTGATGCCAACTCCACTAAACCCAACCTGTGTCTACGTGCTAACCTCTTCCTCCCCCCACCCCTTCCCAGATTCCTTTCTATTGCCACTATGATGTCACGCTAGTGTTGTTGCCCAAACCAGGAGTGACCAATTCCACCATAGGCACATTTCCATATTCGCAGACCATTCTCTACTGCTCCACCACGGACAATGTTGCTGTCTGTGCCCACGTGCAGGTGAGGAGGGTGCTGTGGCTGCCTAGGTGTGTGTGTAGGTGGGGTGGGAGTGTGTGTGTGTCTTATAGAGACTCTCGACTGTGTCTCCCCATCCTACCGTGCAGCGGTCAAACTTCAGCAATGTAATCCGCTTCATCCCTGGGCTGAAGTACTCTTCGCTGCACGCTGACGTGCCGACTGAGGCCGGCATAGGAAGTGAGTCCTGGAATGGAATGTGGAATGAGAACGGGCATTCCCTGATGATAGATTCGTAGCTGAAGTATTTGCGCTAGTGGTGTGGTTGCCGTAGCGATAGGTGTGGGGTTGGGAAAGAACAGTTCTATGGGTGCCGCTGAGAGTGGTCATTGTTAACTTTACATTCGGTCATTCGGCCAGCTGCTGCTTCCACTATCTGGATTAATTTGCAGGTGATGGCAATTTTTGGGGCATTTCATCTACTGGGAAGCGTACAGAAGTGGACTTCGTGAGGTCAGACTACAACCTGGATAGCACAGAATATAGCGAGAGTACTGTATGGTTGACTCAGGAAAGCGAACGGATGTATTGGTTTAGAGGTATGTGTTCTCTTCCATCTCCCACTCCTGCCCATTGTGTTGTTTGACTCGTTCTTGACCCTCCCCATTCTCCCAGACTCGGGATATGCCTCGATCATTGAGGACGAGGACTATGTGTATGTGTTCTACTGGGAGAAGCCACTGGAGGGTAGTGATGATAGGCCGGTGGCTCGTGTGGCACGCGTGTGCAAAACAGACCCTGGTATCAATGATCCACGGTTGACCATCAAAGTGTTCAGCTCATTTGTCAAGGCGCAGCTGATCTGTAACAGCACGCTGTCCGCGTCCGATACCTCCACCACCAAGGTGTACCCTTTCATCAGTGAGCGGCCGACAGATGTGCTGTGCATTGGAGAAACCAAGTTGAGTTGCACAGGTACCATATTGACCTATCTTCCCTCCCCCCTTCTCTCCTCCCTCCTTTCCTCCCCCTCTCCTCCTCTTCTCCCCTCCCTCTCCCTCCTCCTCCCCTCCCTCATCACTGATGCAGCTGATGTCTTCCGTACTAACGGTACCCTTGACCAAGAGACTTTCTCTGATATGGTGTACGCCGTCTTCCAAGCCTCAAGGTGCCACATGCACTAGGGCTAGGGCTGTGATTGTGCTGCTAAACATAGTCCTTATTTGAAGTTGCCCCTCCCCCTGCCACACCCCCAGCCCGCTGGACAGTGATGGCCCCACGGGCTCTGCTCTGTGCGTGTTTGACTTTGCTAAGATTCGTGCTGCCCTCGATTCCACCATGCTCACCAACCTCCGCACCGGTCAGCAAGTTGCATCTGCTCCTATTGATGTAAGTCCATAGTCCATTCATTCTGTGTCTGTCTGTTACAGTGTGTGCCTCATTACTGTGCCTTAAAATGGTTGCCTCACCTTCTGTTGTAGTGTGCATCAGCTGGTGATCGCACCATAGAGGACGTGACGGAAGTGACACTGTCAACTACAGTTGTTGAGAATGAACAGAGCCAACTTTTACACCTTATTGCTGACGGCGAGAGGTGAACATGCTAGCACATCACTAGCACACCAGCACACCAGTACACCAGCACATCACTAGCACACCAGCACATCACTAGCACACCAGCACACCAGTACACCAGCACATCACTAGCACACCAGCACACCACTAGCACACCAGCACATCACTAGCACACCAGCACACCACTAGCACACCAGCACATCACTAGCACACCAGCACATCACTAGCACACCAGCACATCACTAGCACACCAGCACATCACTAGCACACCAGTACACCAGCACATCACTAGCACACCAGCACACCACTAGCACACCAGCACATCACTAGCACACCAGCACATCACTAGCACACCAGCACATCACTAGCACACTAGCACACCAGCACATCACTAGCACACCAGCACACCACCAGCACACCACTAGCACATTTCTAGCACAGTAGTTCTTGTGTATCCTATTGATCTGGCACATGTATGTATGTATGTATGTACGTATGTGTGTGTGTCTGTAGGTTCTTGCGTGTTGTGGTGGACCAAGCCACCTCTCTTGATGGTCAGACTTACGATGTCGTATTTGTCCTCAGCACACACAAATGTAAGTGCCAGGTATTTCTCCTCCTCCTCCTTTAATTGCCCTATCCTCAGCACCCACTGGGCCCCATGTGCATTATGTACCACCATGTTTCTTGTTTTCACTGCGCAGTCTTTGAGAAACTTTACCTGTACAAGATGACGTATAGCACTGGCAGACGCAAAAATGCTCCAAAGGTGAGCTCCAAAGTGGAGGTGATGGCGGCAGAGGATGAGCTGCTACAAGATGATGATGTTTATGGGAGCTATCTGCCACACAAAGGAAACCGGATGAAGCTACACCACTGGGATGGGAAGGTGAGTGACGTAGGGGTGTGTACGCGGGAGAAGTGAGGTGGGTGGGAGAGGTGTGCAGTGTGTGATGATGTAGTGCTGTGAACGGCATAGGGGTGTGTACGTGGGAGAAGTGAGGGTGGGTGGGGGAGGTGTGTGGTGATGTAGTGATATGCAGATGATGTAGTGATATGCATTCCACCCCTCCCCCCACGGCAGACGTGGCTTTACATCACCTCTGATAGTGGAGTGTTCAGACTGCGGACAGACGACTGCTCCCACTATGTATCCTGTGGGGAGTGTGTGATGGCACAAGACCCTCACTGCGCCTTTGACAAGGAGAAGAAGAAGTGTGTGTCTATCAAGGACAGGTGAGCACACTGTCTGTCTGTCTGTCTGTCTGTCTGTCTCTGTCATTCAGCACCATGGCAGCCTAATGCATAGCTTTCTTAACACACTGCTCACTGTCGTCATGTTTTGGACCATCCCTCACACTCAGCACTGGTCGCAGTAACCTCCTGCAAGACATGAACAATGGTGACGCTTCAATGTGCGACGGTGAGTTCCTCTTTTCACACCGTCCACTCACACATTAGTTCCACAGACACAAAAGTGTCCATGAGTATCATGCATGCACAGGGACAGACAGACAGGGAGATTTGTGGATGAGCTCACATGGTTGCAACAGGCGCATAAACCCGACTGCACACACGCCATCCTTACGCACATAGGATCTAACATTAACATTTGTAATCGTCATCCTCCTGCAGGTGTGATCGTCGGCCCGACCGTCAGCACTACCGAGAGCAACCTTCCCCCCAGGTCTTCAACAAGTACTGCAGCCTCTCCCAGCCCCTTCCCTTCATCTTCCTCTATCTCTCCTGGCCCACCCACTGGCCGGCCCACCAACGGGACCTCGAATGTGGGGGACGTGTCCACATCAGCACCTGCCAATGGGACCCTGAAAGAGGGAGGCTCGAGCACATCAGTGACTACACAGGATATGTGGTGGGCCTTTCTCTTAACGCTTGTGATCGGTCTCATTGCTGGGTTCGTTGTGGGCATCTTTGTGAGCCTCTACTATCAGGTACGCCGTGCAAGAAAAATGGCCAACAACACCACCACGAGCAACATGGCCACCGCCACCACTATCATTGTTCCACCAATAGTACCCACCAATGACAAGCGCAGGGGCAGTAGGCGGGGGAGTAGCGGTTCGGTGGGTGCTAAGCCCAACAATGCTGTGGAGGACCCTCCTGTTGAACTGAAGAAGCAGGACCAGAGCAAGGACCTCTCACCAGAGCAATGTCAGAGAAGTGTAACCAGCGCTGATGTCACAGCCATGGACTGCAGTCCGAGCGAACATAGTGTGTTCCTAGGCAACAAATGTAATGACCCACCCACCTCCGTCAGTACAGGGCGTGTGCTATCATCGAACCCAAACCTGGTGGAGACCTCCTCCGACAGCCCACAAAGCCCTGTAAACAACTGGGCTAGAGACCATTTCAAGGTGAACATAGACAGTAGTGACAGAGAGTACTACAAACCTCGCCTCACCTCAACCAGCAGCGCATGTGCTGGCCTTTATGAGAACCATCGCTTTTCACAAGCGTCACAAGGCTCCTACACTGCTAATTACAATGGAGCCGTTGGGAACACCAGCACGCTCCCTCGCTCGCAGGCTGGCTACTCCCGTCCGACCTCGATGGGCTCGGTGCCGCCTCAGTTCTCCCGCCTCTCCTCACACGGAGGCGTCGATGGTTATGCGCAAGTCGGCAGCCCGGTGTCCGCAACTGGGCGGATGATGCCATTGGAGCAGCGTCGCTCCCTCCTAGTGTCCACACCGGACCGCTATGCCAACGGTCATGTGACAATCCCATATTCGAATTGCTCCGACTGCTGATCAATGCAATGGACGCACAGTGTGTGTGTGAAGTGAATTTGATGTCCATCTAATCCTCTGCATGCAAGATTCAATATCTCTACAGAAGTGTTGTTGCAATGTCGTACTATGTGATTTAATAATTGTCTCTCAATTGTGTGTACAATAACAAAAAATATAATTAGAGCTGTCACAATGCTCTTGAATTCCTTCCCCACTGCAATTTAAATTTCAACTTATGTTAAACTCAAGTCAAGAGTCATTTCACATACAAAAACAATCTGCATACGTATGTACTATTTATGTGCGTATAATTAGCTATGATCTGATACAAAAGTGATCTGCATATGTACTATTTATGTGTGTATAATTATGTATGATCTGATGACAGCATACGTATGTACTACGTATGCGCATGTATATCAAAATTAATAGTTAATGATTTGCTACTAATGCAAATATACGTAATGGCCAAAATTAATTAATACTACAATCATTAATGTCCACTTATTATAATGTATTACTAATTTAAGGATTGAAAATAGCTAGAATCAATCACACAGCAGTGTACACACACTCAACGTACCACCATGTTTGTGTACGTGTGTTTATTAAGTGTTGAGTGCCTGCAGTCCACTCTCGCCCCTCTTCCTCAACTCTGCAATGACAGCTGCTGGGTCTTTGCTGTTCACCACTGCACTACCAGAGACTATCATATTGGCCCCAGCCTGCGGGTGGTCACATGACAAGGTTGTCATAGTGTGTTGCTTGGTAACAGACTGCATGCATGCAAAGTTTAACTGTACACGGGGACTCACCTGTGCTGCAGTGTCAATGGTGCTGAGGGATAACCCTCCATCTACTTCAATGTCCAGAGCTGGGTACCGCCCCCTCAAGAAACTGACCTGCACCACACATGCAATCGAAAGCTCAAATTACTACCTCCCCTCACCCACACATTCCAACCCCTTCCTCCTTTCTGTCTCTGCACACCCTCATTCTATGCCCCCTTCCCCACCCCCTCCCCCACTGCACACCCCCATTCTATGCCCCCTTCCCCCACTGCACACCCTCATTCTATGCCCCCTTCCCCACCCCCTCCCCCACTGCACACCCCCATTCTATGCCCCCTTCCCCACCCCCTCCCCCACTGCACACCCCCATTCTATGCCCCCTTCCCCCACCCCCCTCCCTCGCTGCACACCCTCATTCTATGCCCCCTTCCCCCACCCCCTCCCCCACTGCACACCCTCATTCTATGCCCCCTTCCCCACACCCCTTCCCCGCATTCCTTCCACATGCACCTTTGGCATCATGTCTTCCATGAACTTCTGCCCTCCAAACCCCGGCTCTACTGTCATAATGAGAATCATGTCCACCTCATCCACAAACGGCAGGACATCTTCCACAGGTGTCTTGGGCTTTACACCAATGCCCACCTGAGCAAGGGGAGGGGCAGAGGGAAGGGGTGGGGCACATGGGAAGGGGTGGGACACATGGGAAGGGGTGGGGCACATGGGAAGGAGTGGGGCACATGGGAAGGGGTGGGGCACATGGGAAGGAGTGGGGCACATGGGAAGGAGTGGGGCACATGGGAAGGGGTGGGACACATGGGAAGGGGTGGGGCACATGGGAAGGGGTGGGACACATGTCTGTAAAAGCCCATGGGCTCTTACAAGATGTATCTCCGGCCCACCTTCATGCCTTTGCTCTTAATCTTTTGAATCAGTGATCTGACATCTTCTGGTCCACCTGATGGGAGGAGAGAGACACAGTGCTGCATGAGACACGTGTGTGTGTGTGTGTGTGTGTGTGTGTGTGTGTGTGTGTGTGTGTGTGTGTGTGTGTGTGTGTGTGTGTGTGTGTGTGTGTGTGCACATGTGGGGATTCCCCCTCCCTCACTTGTCGCCTCAATGTGGAAAGTGTACTGGTCAACACCAGCGTCTGCCATGTCATCAATCCACTGTCTCAAGAAGGGAAGTGAGATAGGAGGAGGAAGGACTCAGCCATGTATACCAATACACACATGCCATGTATACAAATACACACATACCATGCATACAATTACACACATGCCACAGTAAAGCAATATTTAACCGTCTGCCTGTTTGTCTGTCTGTCTGTCTGTCTGTACGCTGACCTTGCCTGGATCTGCCACCATCATATGCATGTCTGAAAGTTGTATACCAAAAAGGAAGATTGTCACCCCTGCACTATCAACATAGTACCAGTGAGGTCTAGGTGCTTACCAAAGAACACTCCAGGTAGCATCTTCCTCAAGCATTTGGCCATTGGAGCACCAAAGGTGATATTTGGGACAAAGTGTCTGCAGTGTGGCAATAGACGAGTCATCCACCCACTGTAGTTGGGTCATGGCACACACATATATATATAAGGGGGATCTAACCATGAATCTCATTACACAGTATGGAGTGTAGGGTCATGGCACACATATATAAGGGGGATCTAACCATGAATCTCATTACACAGTATGGAGTGTAGGGTCATGGCACACACATATATAAGGGGGATCTAACTATGAATCTCATTACACAGTATGGAGTGCATGGGTTGATGTTGGTGTTAGGGGTTAGGGTTGATTTTATATTGCAGAATGTGTCATCCCTGGCACCCCCTGATACGTGCATGGAACCCTGTAGTCTCTAATCTACACCTACGTGACTAGTGAAGAGAGCCTATGCTGTAGTCAAAGTTGACCCACTTATTGACGCATAGGTGTGGTAATGAATGGGGATTCCCCTGAGCTGCCTATGGAATTACGTGTGGTACCACTCTATGTCATGTCCACACACAGAGAGACATGCATACACCATAATATACATACATACCATACATGTAAAATGGCGCACATGGGCAACCTTGTACAGAATGCTAAGGTTGCAGTTTGACAAACTTCATCCAAATTTCCACCTCGCTTGCTAGGGACCCCCTATATACAGCTGAGGTAACGGGACTATATAGAGCGACGTTTGGGGGCACTCCATGGTGCTACTAACCCATCCATGACGTCCAGGTGGAGGTAGTCTGCGCCGCACTCGACCAGGTGTTTGGAGGCATCGCCTAGGCGACTCAGGTCAGCGTTCAGGATAGATGGCCCGATCTTGCACTGACAGGAACACATCTCGGAGCATCCGGTCGCGCAGCACAAATTTCGCGGGCAAAATTTTGTCGGGCAAGGGAGGGGAGAAAATGGCGTCTCAGTCAGGCAATCTGTTCAGACGAATCTCTACACTAACTGGTATATGGCGGGGAATTTGCCAAGCCTTTTCGTACCCCTCCCCAACCAGCAAATCGTTTCCTCGTCTTGCTACGGGAGGGCTGTTGCACCCCTCCTACCACTGCCAACCAGCTTGCAGTTTCGAGTGGGGCAAAGCTGCTGACTTGGTCTTTCCATGGCATAGCGGTGTAGTGCTGTTTGCTGCGCCGAAGAAACGCACCTCACACTCGCGAAAACGCAAGAGGATGACGAGCAAGTGGCTCAAGAACATCGTCAACTACACCATCTGCCCCGAATGTGGCAACGCACGCCGCCTGCATGTTCTGTGCGGGTACTGCTTGAGGAAAACGCTGGTAGAGACGGCTCAGATCCGACGGCAGAGAGACCAACGCGAGTAGCCTTACCGCACCAGTTTCATTACCAGCAACAATGAGACGCATCTTTTGCAATTGAACAGCCATGAAACTGACTTTTTCACATCACATGCATGCAGCAGCACATATCATTTATGGTTGTGTCACACACAACTAATTGCATAAATGCATATACAGCACTGCATTTAATTAATTTTTAATTGATTAGAAACCACTATACAAACCAGTACAAAGCATAATAATATATAGCTGTATGCTGTATGTATAACACATTGTCTGCCTAGTGCACATGACGGGTCACGACTACAGGTGACAGTCACATGCAGTCAAGGGAAGGATTGCCCGAAGGGCAGGAGGGACTGTGTTCCACCAGGGGGCTGGGGAAAATCTTGCATGTCATGCATCGAGGGATGGGAGTCAATCGGCGATCCCACACCCTGGGGGGTCGGAGAAGGGGAGGGGAAAAATTTTACAGTTGTGGACACGTAAAAGATACTGGAAGGACAGGGACAGTGAGTTTGGGTGTGTAGTGTTTGATGCACGACACTTGGTGTATGGGGCTGACGTTGTAGAGGCCGTGTTGAACTGCTCTACCGATGGCAAATTGATGAGCAACAAAGAGTAAGTAGAGTGAGTAACAAAGAGTAAAGAGTAAGCAGTTGACAAAGACCTCCGCTCCGGGTTGAAACGTCCTGCTAGTTAGTGTTTTCAACAGTTGTGTTGTTGCTCATCAACTTGCTATTGTGTATGGAGCTGTTCTACAGAGAACTCACAGAGAATGGAGTTGGAGGATTCAGTGGAGAATTGAGCTGTGGGAGGAGGGGAGAGGTACAGAGAGTGTTACACACACTCACACACTCAACATCTTACACAAGCTGACAACACGTACAAAGACATCTCCTGGACTTGGGGGCATTCCCGACACCCTGTGAGGAGGGAGAGGATGGACACGGTCCTTTTGTGAACTACTACACATGGTGATGTGTGGTGTGTGTCGTGCACTGCATGGTGGGCGCTCTGTGTCGTGCACTGCATGGTGGGCACTCTGTATCGTGCACTGCATGGTGGGCACTCTGTATCGTGCACTGCATGGTGGGCGCTCTGTGTCGTGCACTGCATGGTGGGCACTCTGTGTCGTGCACTGCATGGTGGGCACTCTGTGTCGTGCACTGCATGGTGGGCACTCTGTATCGTGCACTGCATGGTGGGCACTCGGTGTCGTGCACTGCATGGTGGGCACTCTGTGTCGTGCACTGCATGGTGGGCACTCTGTGTCGTGCACTGCATGGTGGGCACTCTGTGTCGTGCACTGCATGGTGGGCACTCTGTGTCGTGCACTGCATGGTGGGCACTCTGTGTCGTGCACTGCATGGTGGGCGCTCTGTGTCGTGCACTGCATGGTGGGCGCTCTGTGTCGTGCACTGCATGGTGGGCACTCTGTATCGTGCACTGCATGGTGGGCGCTCTGTGTCGTGCACTGCATGGTGGGCGCTCTGTGTCGTGCACTGCATGGTGGGCGCTCTGTGTCGTGCACTGCATGGTGGGCGCTCTGTATCGTGCACTGCATGGTGGGCGCTCTGTGTCGTGCACTGTATGGTGGGCACTTTGTATCGTGCACTGCATGGTGGGCACTCTGTATCGTGCACTGCATGGTGGGCACTCTGTGTCGTGCACTGCATGGTGGGTACTCTGTGTCGTGCACTGCATGGTGGGCACTCTGTATCGTGCACTGCATGGTGGGCACTCTGTGTCGTGCACTGCATGGTGGGCGCTCTGTGTCGTGCACTGCATGGTGGGCGCTCTGTATCGTGCACTGCATGGTGGGCACTCTGTGTCGTGCACTGCATGGTGGGCGCTCTGTGTCGTGCACTGCATGGTGGGTGCTCTGTGTCGTGCACTGCATGGTGGGCGTTCTCACATGCTGCCGGCAGAGGAGGTGGAGGAGCTTGGATTGTTGATCTTCATTTGAACTGTCACACCAAGGTACCCACCCTGTACTGGCTGAGCCTCTGCAGTAACCACACACAATACACAGAGAAGGTCAGATGAGTACTGTGTTGCGTGTGTGTGTGTGTGTGTGTGTGTGTGTGTGTGTGTGTGTGTGTGTGTGTGTGTGTGTGTGTGGTGTTTGTGTGGTGTGTGTGTGGTGTGTGTGTGTGTGTGTTGTGTATGGTGTGTATAGTGTGTATGTGGTGTGTGTGTGTGTAGTGTGCATGGTGTGTTGTATGTGGGTAATGTGGGTGCATGGCTTACGCTGCTGAGAATAGAACTTTCCAAAGGCTTCGTGCTTGGGTACATTGGGGTACAGGAACAGCAATTCCTGGAGGTCTCTTATTCTAGGTGGATGGGGGTGTGGTCACAAGAGGGGTGTGGTCACAGGTACATGTAAGGAACACTATGAAGTTGAGGTCAGAATAAAGTGATATGTGTGCATGTACATACATACATAGGAAGGGTACGCATGTGTGTGTGTGTGTAGGTGTTGTATGTTACCTGTTTGCAAAGGGGTGGATGTTGATTAGATCGGTCTTGGTGCAAGGCTGTACGCTGTACACCTCGGGAGGGGTGAAACTGTCTGTGCCTGCATGTACGTACATAGACGGACGATTGGGAGGGGCACAAGGCGTGGCCAGGTAACCCTACTCACCTTGTATGTAAGTGACTGATATCGCTCCGCAGGAGTGTTCGCTGAAGCGAGCGAGAAAGGTTCCTGACTGGCACATTTTCAGTTTCTCGTGAGCATTGCTCCTGTCAATGAATCCTTCTATCAACCTGTAACGAGACAGAAGGGTGAGCCTCCATCTCCATCTTAAAGTCACTCTGTGTCTGTTGACTCCGCCCACTCACCCCGCCTCCCACTCTTGCTTGAGACAGCTGATGACCAGTTCCCTGGCCTGGTAAAACCAGGACCAGAAGGTGAATTGGGTGTCCTTCATCTTCAAAAGGTCCTTCCCCACTGCCTGACGTGTCACCTTGCATTCAGATGGGTCCGTGTCAGGGCCTAGGAGGAGAGGGGAGGAGAAGGAGGAGGAGAGGGAGGAGGGAGGGGAGGAGGGAGAGGTGATCAGGGGGGGGGGAGTGAAATGACTTTGTAGCTTACCAGCAGCGTAGACATCGAACCATGCAAGTGGTCTCACACACCACACCCTACCCTCTTCGCATTACATATTGCACAATTGTGAAGGTAAGGGCTAGCGCACGAGGCTACCACACAAGCACAATGTCCACCCATTTGGTCTGTCTCTGTCTGTCTGTCTATGCATGTGTCTGTCTGTCTGTCTGTCTGTCTGTCTGCCTGTCTGTCTGTCTGTTTCGTTGGACACACCTAGGTTGGGGATGAGCTTGCAAGCGAGGAAACGCAGATTGTCTTGAGTCAGTCCGCGGCCAGTCCCACATGCAAAGAAATTGGTGAGTGCCTGAGCGAGGTCCGACCAAGGCACCACATCTCTGGTGACAAATGGCTGCCGGTTCTGTGTGCGGGAGGGGGGAAGGAGGAGAGAGGAGGAAGAGAGTACAGAGGAGAAGGAGGAGGGAGGGAGGATGGAGGGAGAAAGAGAGGAGGGGAGAAAAGATAGTGAGTGAGGCGAAGAGCACACAACTCGAGTGAGCAACTATGTACTATGGACCTGCCCCCCCTCCCCTTCAGCTGTGGTGCTTACCACTTCAGCAAAGGAGTTGTCCCAGAAGATTGTGAACTCGGCTTGTGGCTGTTGGTTGCCGTGGACGATGACAACCGTGGGGAGTGACATGACCTTGACTGGCACACTAAGCTCACCACCCAAGTTCAGAACAGACTGGAAGAGCAGTGTGAACTTCTCCTCCATCACCGACTGGGGAGAGAGAGGGGAAAAGAGAAAAAAGGGGCGTCACACCATGCCACAGGACCCTCCCACTTTGCTGTCTATCCTCACTTCATGTCCACGACGATCCTGAGATCGCTTTATTCGTTTCAGTTGCTGCAAATGGCATACAAATGTAAAGCCCCATCCACCCCACTATTCCAGCCCCGCCCACCTCTGCTAGCCCCACCCACCAGATTGAACGTGCAGGTCAGTCTGTCTGTCTTCTGTACTTCCATGACCTTCTTGTTGTTCAGGAGTTCACCCGAATTGAAAGAGGGGTCAATCCTTCAAGCAAAGTATGTACATGTATATGATGTATGTATAAGAGGCATGTGAATGGCAGACATACACACGTGACATATGACTCTATCTAACCTTGCAGCCTACAGGTGAAATGTGAGGTTAGCAGTGAGACGAATCCTAGAATTGACCACAGGTTAGTGAAACGTGGATCCATACACTTGTGCACACAAAAATGAGCTCACACATGCACAGATGGAGCTATTGCAGTGATGACAGCCTCAGAACTAGCTGCTTCTCATACGCAGTCAGTTGCTGGCCCTGTCCCCTTGTGAACCTGACCCCACCCACCCCTCTGGGGGAGGGGCCTGGCAAGAAGGGCACTGTTATGTATCCAAGGGCAAAGCTGCACAGGGTTCTCCCCTCAGCAGTTCCGCCACCACTTGGACCCCGCCTCTTTTTACATGAACCACAGCATGAGAGGGTTAGTATACAGTGGGTTGATTATAAACAGCCAACAGCAAACTGCGTCAAACCTTTTACCTATCATCACCGGCTGCCTCTCTCTACCTCACTCCTTGGTCCTCACACGTCACACCATCACCCTCACACGTTATGCCTCACATACAGATAACACAAACCTCTTTTCTGGATCATTGTGTACTTGGCGCGCTTGCTGTTCACTACAGGAATTCAGTAATACCATACATCATGTCGTGTGACTGTCACATGACTGTCATGTGATCACTGATTGACAGACGCACTTTATGATGCTCACCACCACCTCAGGTGAGTTCATGTGGATGCTGAGCTTGCTACCGACCAACACTCTGGAGAGGTCAGACACAGACACTTCAGCTGCCACACCTCCCTCCCTGAAGGACCTAGGTAGGCTACCCACCAATCCAGCACCTATCCGTTCAGGACCCGCCCACCAGTTCAGCTACAATACACACCATAGCTAACTAGTCCATCCAAGACACCCACCCACACCCAAACCTACACCCAAACACCCACCCACACACCCATCCAAGGGCAACACACACACCTTGCTGTAGCACTGAATCTGTTGGCTGTCTTCAACACTTGCGGAGGCTCTCTGTCCAAGACAAAACTCCTGTACACAAAGGTGAAGGAGCGAGAAGGGAGCTCCATTACCACAGCCCAACACACACAGGACAAGGTCAAAACTTCCCTTCCTCCAAATGGGAGGTTGGGTCTAGCAGGCCAGACAGCTGCTCACCTCTTGACCAAGGTCTGCAGCAGTGCTGTGGCAAACTTGTGCATTTGTGATGCAAGAGACTGGTTGGGTGTGAGTGGAGTGCCAGACAGGTTGGCTGACACCTGCTGGTGCAAGAATTCATGCTGCCGTAGCATCTGGCGAAGGGTCCAGAGCATCTCTGCCAGCATCTCGCAGCTGCAGTCAGCCGTGGAGAGCACGTGGACAAGTGGGACACTCACCAAGGTAACACACATGCATGGTCGCACACATGCATGGATGGCTGCACACGCACGCACGCACACACGCATGCACACACACACACAAACACACACACACACACACACACAACCTGCACATACACAAGCAGTAAGCACACATAAGGAAGATGCAACAGTACGTTCCCACCCATTTCTCTTGTACACAACTCTCTCCCTCTCCCTCTCCCTCTCCCTCTCCCTCTCCCTCTCCCTCTCCCTCCCCCCTCCCTCTCCCTCTCCCCCCCTCCCCTCCCTCTCCCTCTCCCTCTCCCTCTCCCTCTCCCTCTCCCTCTCCCTCTCCCTCTCCCTCTCCCTCTCCCTCTCCCTCTCCCTCTCCCTCTCCCTCTCCCTCTCCCTCTCCCTCTCCCTCTCCCTCTCCCTCTCCCTCTCCCTCTCCCTCTCTCTCTCTCTCTCTCTCTCTCTCTCTCCTCATTATGTTCAACAAACCCCATAACAGGGAATTCAGCTACAAGGTGTCAATGTCACTGACTGCAGTGCCCACACCTTACACATTGGCTAAGGGTTAGAGATAACAAAGCCCATTTCAGTTAATGGGGTGATGGGTGAGAAGTGGGAGACTGAACACAACGGTTGTCTCCGACTGAATAGAGCATGTCCTCACCCTTCCCACAGCTGGGTGCCCCACCCCTCACCACTTCTGTATTAGGTTGAGAGCCTTCTGCTGCATGCTGTCATCAGTCTTAAAGCTCTTTTGTTTGGCCTTCCAGCCATCCAGCATCTCATCCAGGACTTGTTCCTGGAGTACCTTCAGATCCTCCAGGAAGGAGCGATACTTGGCATCCATGTCCTGTGGACAGGTACATACAAGAAAGTTAAAGACAATACATTGTAACCTCTCTACAGAGGGCACCACTGGGACCCAGCTGGCTGTCCTGTATACATTGTAACCTCTCTACAGAGGACACCAATGGGACCCATCTGGCTGTCCTGTATACATTGTAACCTCTCTATAGAGGACACCACTGGGACCCATCTGGCTGTCCTGTATACATTGTAACCTCTCTACAGAGGACACCACTGGGACCCATCTGGCTGTCCTGTATACATTGCAACCTCTCTATAGAGGACACCACTGGTACCCAGTTGGCTGTCCTGTATACATTGTAACCTCTCTATAGAGGACACCACTGGGACCCATCTGGCTGTCCTGTATACATTGCAACCTCTCTATAGAGGACACCACTGGTACCCAGTTGGCTGTCCTGTATACATTGTAACCTCTCTATAGAGGACACCACTGGTACCCATCTGGCTGTCCTGTATACATTGTAACCTCTCTATAGAGGACACCACTGGGATCCACCTGGCTGTCCTGTATACATTGTAACCTCTCTACAGAGGACACTACAACACCACCACCATTGCTCTCCATTGTCCTCATTAGAGAGGTGTTCCTTTAGTGGTGGTGGTGGGAGGTGGGGTGGGAGGTGGGGCACCTTCTGCTGCTGTTGCTGTGCTTCCACATCTTTTCTGATCTGGGTGTCTAGTTGGTGTATGTGCCGCTGGGTGTCGGCGAGATTGGTGCTTGGTGAGGGTCGCTTCAAAGACTCCTGTAGCTGGCCTGCATGGGGCAGAGTACTAGGGATAGCACACAGTACACTCGGGGTAGGAAACAGTGTACTGGGGGTGACACACAGTACACTCGGGGTAGGAGACAGTGTATTGGGGGTGACACACAGTACACTCGGGGTAGGAAACAGTGTACTGGGGGTGACACACAGTACACTCGGGGTAGGAGACAGTGTATTGGGGGTGACACACAGTACACTCGGGGTAGGAGACAGTGTATTGGGGGGTGACACACAGTACACTCGGGGTAGGAGACAGTGTATTGGGGGTGACACACAGTACGTTCGGGGTAGGAGACAGTGTATTGGGGGTGACACACAGTAGATTGGGGTAAGAGACAGTGTATTGGGGGTGACACACAGTAGATTGGGGTAAGAGACAGTGTATTGGGGGTGACACACAGTACGTTCGGGGTAGGAGACAGTGTATTGGGGGTGACACGCAGTAGATTGGGGTAAGAGACAGTGTACTGGGGGTGACACACAGTAGATCGGGGTAAGAGATAGTGTATTGGGGGTGACACACAGTACACTGGGGTTGAAGACAGCGTATTGGGGGTGATACACAGTACATCGAAGTAGGAGACAGTATATTAGGGGTATCACACAGCAGATTCAGGGTGGTACACAGTGTACTGGGGACTATACAGCACTCGCAGTGGAGTACAGAAAACTCAGTGAGGCACACACATCATGGCACCACACTAAGGTGGCTCACCAAACCACTTCATGTTCTCATTGTGCTTCAGGACTGCCTGCTCAAAGGAGACCTGTCTCTGTCGCTGGAGGGACACCAGCTCCTGAAACGTTGCAGCGATTGCAGTGCAGGAAGGTGCATGGGGCAGAGCAGATGGAACCGGCGCTATAATAAGCACTCCATTCCACTCCACCACACCTTAGCTTACGTACACGGTCCTACCCCACACCCTGCACACGTGATCCCATCCCACTCATACGACCCCACCCAGCCCCACCCTCAAGACCACACCCACCTCTGATCGTTGCTTGAGGTGTTCCAGTTTCCTCTGCACCATCTGCTCCGGACCCAACTGAACCTGGGAGGAGCTGCTGTCGGCCATCTTAGTTGGGGAGGAGGGGGGAGGGAAAGAGAGAGAGAGGGGAGAAGGAGGATGGGTGTCGGAGCTGTACCACTGTGGTTGCAGTCAAGCACAGGAAGGTGGCTTTCCTTCTCTCACCTGCATAGCCTTCATCTTGTCCAGCAGTTCCCTTTCTTTCTGAAGAAAAATCTGCACAATTCGAACCAGCTCAAGTGTTTTGTTGCTGTAGGACATCTTGAAGGGGGAGGGGTGGGGGCGGGGAGCACAGGAGGGATGATGTCATCCCAGTTGGGAACTATGCTAGTACAGTGAGTCCTGTCCTTACCATGTAGCATGCAAAAAGGTTGTCAAAGAGAATGAAATGCACGGGAATGAGATGTGACGTGAGGTGGGTATGATGGTGTGGTGTGATGAGTTAGGTGAGGGTGAAGGTGGTATGGTATGGCGAGACGAGGTGGGTGAGGATGAGGGTAGGATGGTGCGGTGAGACGAGGTGGGTGAGGGTGAGGGTGGTATGGTATGGACGAGGTGGGTGAGGGTGAGGGCGGGATGGTGCAGTGAGATGAGGTGGGTGAGGGTGAGGGTGGGATGGTGCGGTAAGGTGAGGTGGGTGAGGGTGGGATGATGCAGTGAGGTGAGGGTGAGGGTGGGATGGTGCAGTGAGGTGAGGTGATCGCAGCTCACATACAGTACATACGTGTGGAGTCACGAAATGTGCCAAATACGAATGCACTTCACACATTAATGTTATAGAGTGCTCTACACAAAACTGATACAGCTCAAGGTCCTTCATCTGGTGTGAAGAGGCACACTGACTTCATGTGAGGGGGTACGGTGACAAGGGGTGGGGGTGGAGTTAGAGTGAGGGCGTGATGGGCATACTGACCTTCATGTGGAGGTAGAGCCCTTCCAGCTGTGTGCGCATGATGAAGTTGTCGTTGTTCTGTACCAAGTACTGTGTGTGAGAAGGGGAGGAGGTATGCCAGTATGAACTTCACCGCTCCACCCACACCCACACTCTCAGTTCAGTTCACCTCCTGCAGTGCCTGTAGCATCCCTTCGAACAAGAGGTTGGCCTGGTACTGGTCAGAGGGATTGTCAGGCTTAATGTCACCCCTGTGTGTGAGAGGGAACAGGGAGGAGGGAGAGTGGAGGAGGGAGTAGGAAGAGAGAGAGGGAGGAAGGAGTAGGAGGATGGAGAGGGGAGGAGAGGGGAGGAGAGAGGAGGGGGAGGAGAGGGGAGGAGAGGGGAGGGGAGGGGAGGAGGGAGATGGGAGGGCGGAGAGTGGAGGAGGGAAGGAGGGAGAGTGGAGGAGGAAAGAAGAGGAGAGAGAGGGGAGGAGAGAGAGGAAGGAGAGGGAGGAGGGAGAGGGAGGAGGAAGAGGGAAGGAGGGAGCGGAGAGAGTGGGGGAGGGAAGAAGAGGAGAGAGAGGGGAGGAGGAAGAGGGAGGAGGGTGAGGAATGGTAACCATCACCACCAAGCCCTGTGGAGCCAAAATATACATTCGCATTCTGATATCCACCAAGACTTACTTACCACGGCTGGGACTCTATCCAGTGCGCCAGGTAGTGCCGCACCTCGATGGGGAAGTGCGCGCCGTACAGGCGTTTCAGCTGCTCGAGGCCAGGCCCCGTCATCTGCTGCGCCTCTAGCCACTGAGACATGGCTACAGGACCAGGGGTGTACACTGCACACGACACACGTGGGGAACACGCGGTAGGGCGGGGGATAATGGGGGGCGATGGTCAAATTGTATGGCAGTGCTAGCGTGGGCAGCAGAGGAGAACGAAAACCGAGCCTTTTCCTTTCTACTGTGGGAGGAAGACGACGAGTAGTTCTCAGAAAAGAGGTTCCAGGAAACCCTACGGGGGCGCTTATGCTATGCTAGCGCCGCGTACTTTCTGCAAATAGTAGGAGCTATACGTGAAACTATGAGGTAGCCTAGCGTATAAATTGTGAATGGTTGGTGCCCACTAACTAAGACTATCGAGACAAAAATGACGGTAGGTGGTTTGTGCGAAAGATGATCCGTGTTCTATTTGGTGTTGACGTTTTGCTGTACCTCGTTCTCCCCTGTGCAGACCCCTGGGATCGTGATGAGCGGGTATCTGGACACCAGAAGTGCAGATAACAAGGCACGCAACTCGCCTACAGTTCTCTGCATGTAGATCACGGTCATTTCGTGTAGTGATGACATCACAGACTACCATGCCACCAGTGTGCAAATAGGGCTCGTGTCCGAATGCTCCAAATGTCCGACCTGCGTGTGTGAAACCACCAGGTGCTGCTGTCTCTTGCCATAGATTATCTAAAATTCGTGACCAGTCACAAGTTGATAATCTATTCCTTTACTGAATGTCTGTGTTTGTGTATGTGCATGTCTGCCACAGTGTGTGTGTGCGTGTGTGTGTCTCAGGACTACAGGAAGCGTTATGTTGTGCTGGACCACAGCTCACTCAAGATGTACCGAAAGGAAGCTGTAAGCTGCTTGTCTGCAGTAGACAGACACACAGCATGTGAAACACGTTCACAATTTCACTTACACATGCACCCGTATACATGTTGTCCACCTTTAAAGAGGCACGCACTCTGTGCCTAGACTCCATATAGACAAAACCACACACCATTTTCACTTCCTTTCAGCAGAATTGTGTCTTGGGCACTTGCATGGCTTCTCTTCTGCAGAATGTGTGCCTTGCATGAAACGAAGATATGGAATTTGTCACAGACTAAGCATGACTTGTACAGTGTGGTGATTCACAAATTAACTGGCAGAGGAGACCTAACCTATGTGGCTTAGGTTTTGTTCTCTAGAACTCTCCTCAGTGCGTAGAATGATCATTTTTGGATGATAAAACACACCACCACCGCCAGTTCTTGCTTAAAATGCAATGTTTTGCCTGTCACAGGCTTCACCAAACCTATGTGCAAGCCTCACTCGTGCTCCATCTGCCTGCACATGCCTACATACATACATACATAGCTGCACATTCATACTCACACTCTGCCTGCTCCTGAGCATGCCCACTTCATCCCCACCTCTCATACAGGACAGAGATGTGGCGGGTATTATTTTCGCTGAGGATATACGAAACATGACAAACAATACTGAAGATCCAGTCAAGGTGGGCGGGGCGAGGGTGTGGCACACTATGCAGAACCTGTTTACACATTCTTTGGTCTGTGTGTGTCTGTCTGTGCATTTTGTAGTATCCATTTGCTTTTAACGTGATAACTCCCCAGAGAACCTATGTCTTGAGCACACCTTCGCAGTCCAAAAGAGTAAGGCGTGTGTGATGTAGTTTTGGAGAGAGGTGTTGTGTGGTGTAGTGACAGTGAGGGGTGTTGTGTGGTGTAGTGACAGTGAGGGGTGTTGTGTGGTGTAGTGACAGTGAGGGGTGGTGTGGTGTAGTGACAGTGAGGGGTGGTGTGGTGTAGTGACAGCGAGGGGTGGTGTGGTGTAGTGACAGTGAGGGGTTGTGTGTTGTAGTGACAGTGAGGGGTGATGTGTGGTGTAGTGACAGTGAGGAGTGTTGTGTGGTGTAGTGACAGTGAGGGGTGTTTGTAGTGCAGTGACAGTGAGGGGTGTTGTGTGGTGAGGGAGGGGTGGTGTGGTGTAGTGACAGTGAGGGGTGGTGTGTGGTGTAGTAACAGTGAGGGGTGGTGTGTGGTGTAGTGACAGTGAGGGGTGGTGTGTGGTATAGTGACAGTGAGGGGTGGTGTGGTGTAGTGACAGTGAGGGGTGGTGTGGTGTAGTGACAGTGAGGGGTGGTGTGGTGTAGTGACAGTGAGGGGTGGTGTGGTGCAGTGACAGTGAGGGGTGTTTGTAGTGCAGTGACAGCGAGGGGTGTTGTGTGGTGAGCGAGGGGTTGTGTGGTGTAGTGACAGTGAGGGGTGGTGGTGCTGTATGCAGTGAGAAGCACGTAATTGTGCCCTTTACTCCAGGATGAATGGAAAGTCAAGATCAAGGCAGTCATCGACAGCCACAGTGAAGGTCAGGGGTTAATGGCGTTACAGGCCATGTGGGAATAGGCAAGCACTTGTATAGACAGGACTCGCCCAATAGAAGCTGGTGGTCAAGTGTGTTTGGGAAGGGTAATATAAATGACCGTGTGTTGGTCAATTGCTTCTTGCCCCCTTCAGCACCTCCCTCCCACCCTCTACCCTCAGCTTCACTCTGACCGTGCTAAATTCCCTTCTTGCAGAGGGCCAGTCAGCTGACGTCAAGTACTCAACAGTGGAGTGCTTCCTGGACCGTGGGATCCGGCTGGCGGGGGAGGTGGGATCCATTCTCAAGGGCCAGCTCACTACCAAGGCCACACAGAAGGTAGAAGAGCCAAGAGGATGGTGAGACTAACTAGAGTGATTCATCTTCTTGCACTTGTACACTACGTACGTATTAGCAAGGTGATGCGAGAACTCCGATGAGCAACACCTTTCGATTCTCCCCCTCCCCCCCCCCCCCACGCACACACATCCAGTTACTATGACTGTTCTCTCCCCGTCAGTTCCGTCATGAACCTGTTTGCAGAACATGGGTGGCAGCTGGTGTCTGTGTTCCACACACAGGTCCCGCACACTCTGGATGCAAAGCCTGCACCCTGTGATGTCATTGTCTTCTCACACAGCACCACTTCATGATGTAGCAGTGTGTTGTGTGCTTGTGCATGCTTGTGTGTGTGTGTGTGTGTGCGTTGCATGTGCTAGTACAGATTTTGTGCTTTTGTAGTAGCAATTGTAGCAATTTTGCTTTATATATTGCTTTGCTACAGTGGAAATATATATTGTAAACACATGTTACATGTGTCTGATTTAAAAGCTGTGTCTGAATTACATTACATGTGGTAGGTGCACGGTGGACATTCATGAGTGGGTGGGGCTAGCTAGCTTGCATGTGAACATATGCTTGCAATATACATATCTGATGTGATATTCAGAAGATGACACAAACACTGGAATGGAATGTAACATGACACGTTAGTGAGTGGTCACGCACAAGAATATCTAATATGTTAGTTGTGTATAAGATGGTTCAATACCACGTGCAGCTGGACCTACTGTGTACACCTAGGATAGATCATGGTGGGTGTATAGTGTATATCATATGTTAGTTGTGTATAAGATGGTCCAATACCACCTGCAGCTGGACCTACTGTGTACACCTAGGATAGATCATGGTTGGTGTATAGTGTATGTCATATTAGTTGTGTATAAGATGGTCCAATACCACCTGCAGCTGGACCTACTGTGTACACCTAGGATAGATCATGGTGGGTGTATAGTGTATATCATATGTTAGTTGTGTATAAGATGGTCCAATACCACGTGTAGCTAGATCTACTGTGTACACTTGGGATGATGCCGTAGTTAGTGTGTTTCCGCCATAAAGTAGAAAGATGCATCTCCAAACACACCAGTGCTGTTCAGACATGGCTGGGAACATGACTGCACGCAGCCTAACATGCTGAACCGTGCAGTGGTCTGCGAAGTACACACACAACAGACACACGACAAGCCACAGACACTGCAAATACACTAAGCTGCACCGCCACACAGCGAGAGAGCAACACGCACTACAGAAGCAATGACAGTCTGTCCTGAGCAAGCTGCACTCCTGCTCTGACCAGCTCAGCCACGTCTTGGAGCCTGCACACCACAGAGTCAGTAATACAGCTAAGAGTGAGGTGTAGAGGGTTCAGTACTCCACAGTGTATAGAGGACAATACATCGTTGATGGGGGGGACTCTGGATAGCTGCTGTGTGTGTGTGTGTGTGTGTGTGTGTGTGTGTGTGTGTGTGTGTGTGTGTGTGTGTGTGTGTGTGTGTGTGTGTGTGTGTGTGTGTGTGTGTGTGTGTGTGTGTGTGTGTGTGTGTGTGTTAAGGTATTGCACACACACACCTCTCTTTGTTTTCCTCAGAGAGTTGATCGATGAAGGTAGCAATGTCTGAAGAGAAGTCTGTGACACTACCAACCCTGTCCTTCCACATGGGAAGTGTCCCCATCACAAGATGGAGGACAGCCAGGTACATCAGGAGTTTATCTGCACAGTCTTGATCCGGTTTTGGATTGGCCACAACTGACACCAAACTGGACACGAAGAAGCTGGGAGTGGGAATGTGAACTAATGACATCCTGAGAAGCATGACTCATAGCATACAAAACATGTTGCACACCTCTTGGACTCCACCCCCCTGTCAATGAGATGGGTTATCCCCTTGATGAAATCTGACATGTCCTCAGTGCTGGTTGGCCATGCCACCGCAGCTGGGCCCTAAGGGTAAAGACATCTCATCAGCCAAACACCCTCACACATCCATCACAGCAGCAGCACACCCTCACACACCCATCACAGCAGCAGCACACCCTCACCCTCACATCACAGCAGCAGCACACCCTCACCCTCACATCACAGCAGCAGCACACCCTCACACTCACATCACAGCAGCAGCACACCCTCACACTCACATCACAACACCCTAATAACACTAACCGCTCTAAGCCGCTCCTGCAGGTCCGCCAGCATGCTGTTGACCAGGAGAGTGATGACTGGGGGGCTGGGGAGGGGTGGGTCCTCGGCTAGATGGAACAGCCCCACTGACGTGCCAACACACATCAAGAGCACAGGACGCACTAGAGAGAAAGCCTGGGAGGGACAGTTATGCAAAAGAGGTGTCACATGCTACTCACATGACCATCAAGTGCAGCCCTACTTTGGATGAACGTTCTCTGCCCATGTCCTTTCTCGTTATTGACAGGATACTCCTCACAAGATCTTCATTTCCAGTGGACACGCCTTCCTTCCCTCCTTCCTCAACAAGAGTCTCATTCAGCTGATACAACAGCTTGCATGCCTGGGACAGCAACCTCTCACCCAGTGCTGACGATGACAGCCACTCAGCTGCCATCTTGCTGACAGTGTCCCTGAGTTCCAGAGGGAAAACTCCAGTCAACAGGCACTCGCTGAAGCACTCCAGAGCCACCTGGGGGGGGGGGGCAGAGATCAGGAGGAACAGGTACTGAGCTTATACGTATGCTGTAACACTGTGTATGCTGTAACACTGTGTATGCTGTAACACAGTGCATGCTGTAACACTGTGTATGCTGTAACACAGTGTATGCTGTAACACAGTGTATGCTGTAACACAGTGTATGCTGTAACACAGTGTATGCTGTAACACAGTGCATGCTGTAACACTGTGTATGCTGTAACACAGTGCATGCTGTAACACTGTGTATGCTGTAACACTGTGTATGCTGTAACACAGTGCATGCTGTAACACTGTGTATGCTGTAACACTGTGTATGCTGTAACACTGTGTATGCTGTAACACTGTGTATGCTGTAACACTGTGTATGCTGTAACACAGTGTATGCTGTAACACTGTGTATGCTGTAACACTTGGACAGATTAATCAGAGTCCCGCCCATCAGACAGCTATGATTCTGCTCAATATATTCTGTTTGACCAAGCACCACTCACTGGTGCCAGTAAACACCATTTAAGGACCGCAGCTTACTTGAGCCACCTTCAAAGCAGTCTGATCATGTCCCGACAACTCTGGGGGATGGGCAGTAGCAGCTGCCCTCCGTTTTCTCAGCGGCCCTACCCCTTCCTGCCCCTCCAGCGAGCTGGCTTCTCTGATTGCCCGCCCGCATACTCCCTCACACCACACCACCAGACTGTGGATGTCCTTGCAGTAGCTTGCCTCATCTTGGGCTGTACTGACCGACTGTACATGTGTACACAGAAAATGTGTGTGTGTGTGTGTGTGTGTGTGTGTGTGTGTGTGTGTGTGTGTGTGTGTGTGTGTGTGTGTGTGTGTGTGTGTGTGTGTGAGAGATAGAGAGAGAGCTGAAGTAGTCACATAAACAATCAAATATCCCTTGTTCCACCCCAAACCCCTCCCCTGCCCCACACACCTGTGTCACTTGCAGAAGGACCGCTCTCCAGTACAGCTGCAGCATGTCCAGACACACCTCCACACTCATCAGTGCCCCACCTCCTGAGGACCTCAGGACCTGTTCTACCCCATCCATCCCCTTCTGTAGGATAGCCTTCAGTTCCCAAAACTGCTTAACCTGAACCAGTTCCTGAGCACACACAGGGTGAGCCTACGACAACGAGGAGGGGAAAGACTGTTTAAACGGACCGCCATAGAGTTTAACGTGTGATGCAGAGCGTTAGGCAGAATGAGAAAACTGCAGAGTAAACGTACTAGCATCCATTTGATGTACAGAAGGGCTACTTTGCAGTGATGGAGGGTTGAACTCTCCACGGCCCTAGGTTTGGCCACACCCTTCCCTCCTCCAGTCCCGCCCCTTCGTCCTTTCTCTGGCAGCCTTTTCTTCGAATTTGCAGTAGGCACATTGTCATTGCAGTTGTCATTCACGCAATCAGTGAGTGCAGGGTCAGTGGTTGCTAGGATACCATCTTTAAGCCAGCCGGCTATCAACTTCAATAATGGCACAGCTTGTTTCCATGCCACCATGGCAACCAAGAGTGGTCCATACTCCTCAGTGGGTGTGCCCAAACTAAATGACTTAAGTAATTCCAAAAACCCAGCACTGGGTGGGGAGAAGGCAAAGAATGTGTGTGTGTGTGTGTGTGTGTGTGTGTGTGTGTGTGTGTGTGTGTGTGTGTGTGTGTGTGTGTGTGTGTGTGTGTGTGTGTGTGTGTGTGTGTGTGTGTGTGTGAGGCCTACCTTATGGATGTGGCTGCTTGGTAAGGCAGGTTGGCTGCCAGCAGGATCAGTGCAGAGCGGCAAGGTCTCTCAGTGAAGGCACTGAGGAAGAGTGGTACGCTGGAGGAGAAAGTGGCCACCAGCTTAGAGTGAACTGCTTTGCTGCTTGGCTGCATGGAACACAGAGAAAGAAGTGAGTTACAAGAGAGGAAGGCACTGAAAGCCCACAAGAGGGCCACCATGCTAGCCCATCCTCCCAGCAGCAGCTACCTTGGCAAGGACCTCCTTGGCTCCTTCCCACAAGATGACCAACACTTCCAGGAGCCCTGCAATAATGGGCGTGTCCTGCATGCTCAGCTCCTCCCCCTCGTCACCTGACCCACTGTCGCCCTCCACCACATGCAGCAGACAAGCATTGATGGCCATCATGAATCGTGCTGTACAGAAGAGAGGTTCAAGGAAGGGAAGTGAGAGCCATAATCACAACCTCCCGCCACAAGGGGTCCCTAGTCTAGCGCGCTAGACCCTCTCCACCGCCTGGTGCTTACACCACTTTACTTTTGGTAGTGTAAGTGCCCTGTGGCAGAGAGGGTCTAGCGCGCTAGACTAGCCCCCCTCGTCCTCCTGCCACTCCCTCTACCTGTAACAGCAAGCGTGAGGTGCTTCTGGGCTTGTTGGTAGAATGTCCTCGCAGCCGAAGGGTTGGAGCGTATGAGAGCAATGCAGCGTTCCAGCTATCCAGCAGGAAGGGAGTGAATACAAGTAACCAGCACAGTCAGTGAAGGTGGCAGTGTACACTACTCCCCTACACTGCATTAGTACGTGCGCACCTGCTCCTGCCGACCCTTGTCCAGGGGTTGAAAGGAGTCGAGTAGCAGAGAAGTGATCCGCTTGGCCACAGGGGCACTGTCCAGTTCCATCCGCACCAACAGGTCCTCCACAGGTACCACCTCCCAGAACTGGCAGTTGGAAAGACACGTTGACGTGTGTCAAAAAACGTTGGAAAGACAGTTCTCAATTGGCTAGTGTGTGCGAATAGTTTTACAGAACTGCCAGTGCACACGAACAAAGCAAGTCAGCACAAGACCACATAAGGCACGTACCTACGTACCTTATGACACACTTGACAGCACTCAATGCAACACATCCTTCTCTTTGACGTTTGACCCCACCCACTCCTTGACAATTGGCCCCACCCACTCACCTTGATTGCTTTCATTCCTTTGACTAGGATGAGGAGGTCAAGAAGAGCAATGCGTACTTTTTCAGAGGTATCATGAATATGATTAGCGAGAAGGGGGAGGAGCTCTTTCAAAATTGGGTGTGTCAGTCTGTTCTCCAGTATAACACAGAGGCCCTGAGTAAGTTAACATACTTGTATAGTAACAGTATACAGTACAGTCTAAGTCAAATGCAGATCACATGACCCAACTGCCCTACAGCCACCCTAAGTCACATGCTGGTCACATGACCCACCAACACTACAGCCACCCTAAGTCACATGCTGGTCACATGACCCACCTGCCCTACAGCCACCCTAAGTCACATGCTGGTCACATGACCCACCTGTCCTACAGCCACCCTAAGTCACATGCTGGTCACATGACCCACCTGCCCTACAGCCACCCTAAGTCACATGCTGGTCACATGACCCACCTGTCCTACAGCCACCCTGTTACATGCTGGTCACATGACCCACCTGCCCTACAGCCACCCTGTTACATGCTGGTCACATGACCCACCTGCCCTACAGCCACCCTGTTACATGCTGGTCACATGACCCACCTGCACTACAGCCACCCTAACACTGACAGAGGCTGCATCTCTTGCCAGATCCCCCAACAACCTCTTCAGCAGGCTCCGAATGACAGTGGGTGGCACCAATTCCCAGTAACTGCCAAGAACACGGCACACCCCCGCTGTGGCTGCACACCGGACAGTCACACTTGGATCCTCCAGGAGGTCCTGATGGCAGCACAGGCAAACAGGGGAGTTGGCAAGAAAGACACTGTAATTCATACAGCAACAGGTACCTTACATGCAGTGCAACAGTGAAGCCTCTCTATAAAGGACACCTCTCTAATGAGGACACTGTCTGCAGTCCCAACCACAGAGCTGTGCACAAATCTACCTCTGAATTTTGTACACCTCTCTATACAGGACAGCCAGCTGGGTCCCAATGGTGTCCTCTATAGAGCGGTTCCACTGTACACAGTGGAGACGTTTGTGGTACGTACCTTGAAGATGTCAAACTGCATCTGCAGAGCTGAATCTCTCCCTTCGCGGTCCATGCTGGTCTGCAGCACAGGGAAGGCATCACTCAGAAGGCACACTGCATTGGCACGCACGTCCTGATTGGCCACCTGGTGAAGCAGCAAGGACAGGAGGAGAGGGAGGGAAGGAGGCTTCAATAGCAAGCTGAACGTGTGTGCAGAAGCAGACATGAGGTACAGGATGGGTAAAGAATTACAGATTAGATAAGTGTTAATTGCACATGTTGTCGAATTGTATAGGATCTGCACCTTTAGAGACCGCCACAAGAAAGGCTGGTAGAGTGTGTGCACTGTGTCCCCTGCTCCCCTCTGCTGGCGGTGGAATGGAGTCAGCACCGTTCTCACGGCTGCAAACAGCGAGTGGGGACCTCCCCTTGGAGCATGGATGGCCACATACATGAGGTCCTGCAAACATTTCTCCTCAATCACCTGGCAACATAAGGAAGAGTGTGCGTGGGGGGGAGGGTGGGGGGATGAGGAGTTGTGGAGAAGGTGATCAGTATTTGAGATGAAACATACATACTACAGAGTGAGGGATTGAGATAGGGCAAGACATGGCAATTGCACAAGAGTGGAGGCTACGGCCAGCACCGATCATTTTCAATACTAGAGAGTTTTAGATCAGTGTTTACGCTGAGCATTAAATGATCATGTGATCCGAGATATGACGTCAACGTTCACCGTGTGAGACAGCGGTGAGTTTTAGTGCAGGGGATGAGGAACCACCCTCCACTATCCCAATAACCTGTCGGTACACTCCAGATGCAGCCTTCCACGCTCGCAGGTACACCTGACCATACCCCTCCAAGTAGGCTCTGAGGATGGGCACAGGTGGGACAAGAGGTGACAGAGGGGAGTAGCGAGAACGCACTCACACAGGGACGTCCCAGCCCTCACATGTACCTTGAACAGCCAGGAATGTGGTTCTTTATGGTTTGGTGGATGTCAGTGATGAAGGCTGGTTGAAGGCCAAACACAAAACTAAGGAACTTGCAGCCCTGGAGAAAATGAACGACAAAGGGTTCTTCAACCAGCTAGAAAAATGGGCCAATACTTTGCCAATGTTTTGACCCTAGTGCCCTGGCCTTCTTCAGGGTGAAGAAAATGGTGTCACAGACTGAGCATGAGCAGAGTGGGTCCTCCCTGTGCAAGACTGCAGGGCTGACCTCCTGAGACTTGATGTAGGTGGGATGGATGAAGCAGGTCAGGAGAAGGGACTTGAGAGAGTCAGCACTTGCATCCTCGAGCTCCAATGCCAGCAGAGCCTCCTTCATGCCATACACACGCTTCACCAGAGGCAGCTACACACAGATGGGGAGGTGAGATGAGGGGAGGGGAGGGGAGGGGAGGAGAGGGGAGGCGAGGGGAGGAGGGAGGAGAGGGGAGGAGAGGCGAGGGGAGGGGAGGGAGGAGAGGGGAGGAGAGGGGAGGGGAGGCGAGGGGAGGTTGGTTAAATGGTAGGGAACATATGACTAACGTACATCAATAGCTACACTACGTGCAGTGTGCTGACACCACTGGGTGCGTGTCCGCACTGTGTATAGTACTGTTGCTTCAGGGTGCGAGTAAGTGAGGAGGCAGGATGCATGCCGCCGTATGTGGCAGAGCCACAACAGTCGGTCATCTATCAGAAAGTGGAGACTCTCAGCATTAGGGTACTTTTGTGTGGTCATAGGCCCCAGGCTCACCGTGGCTGTTCCGTAGAGGGACGAAGCCAGCAGGAAGGACACGGTGTGGGGGACTAGGCGCTCTCGGTCAGGGAAGTCAGCTCGCCACCACGCCTCGCACAAGCCTACGATCTCTGTCTGCAGCTGCAGGCCTTCTTCCGGCACACACAGAATCATATCTACATTGGTAGTCAGTAATTAAACTTAAACACCAAATTAGCTTCTACAGTTAGTTTCCTTCTCCTACCGTGGAGAACACCCAGTGTGTCCAGCAAAGCAGTGGCATGCAGTGGTGGCTTGTCCATACAGAGTACTGCTTGGACGAAAGTACAAACTGCAGCTATCAACTCCAGGGTTTCTTTCGCTGCCTATACGAGGAAGGGTGCATCTGGGATGCTGTACACAGCGTGTGTGTGTGTGTGCGTGCGTGCGCGCATGCGTACTGCTTCGTCCTCGATTTCCGCCGTAGCTGGCATCTCCTCCGAGCACTTGAGCGCGACGTGGAGCAGCGATTCCCACAGCTGGCAGTGGAGTTTCTTTGGGAGAACTTGCAACAACTGGGGCACGTCGAAGGGATCATTCCGGCAGTGCTGTGGACACATGCAAGAGAAGTGGAGGCGGGAAAAGAAGAGAGCCGCTGGAAACACAGGCGACAAAGCCAGATATCCATAACTTGAGCAACTGCTGAACTGCACCAACGTGTTTTTGAACTAGTTCCAGGAAGTCTGCAGGGTCCTCCAGGGCCCTCTGTGCGGCGCTGACTACGTGCTCCAATTTCTTCATTTGCTGCTGCTTTGGCGCCAAATCGTGCTGTGAGGGCGTCCCGAATTCCATTCCAAATCATGCCTGTGCACATTGGTTAGCTGTTGTGCCCTCTACATGATAATGGTTGCATTTGTCAGTTTGTTTGGTAACACACTGTAGCTACATTTTCATCACTACTCTGTTTACCTTTTCACTTTCAGATACCACTTAGCCATCTACATTCATCATTGCTCCTGAGGCCTCTTGCATATGGGCCTATGAGGCTGCATATGGGTCAGAGAGCATGCACTATGCCTGTGTATACATGCATGGAACATGTGGCTCGCACTTACATGAAGGTACTTTAGTCAAATATACGTGCACCTAGTTATCTAGTTAACATTACAGCAAGGTGGTTAGCTAAGTGCAGAAATCCCTAAACTGACTCCAACCTGAACTTGTTATTACCCGCCCAGGCGTTTAGTATCACGAGGAGAAGATGTCTGCCGCAGTAAGCTGGAGCTGACGGCATCGGACCGTCTGCTGGAGAACAGCGACAGCTCATTTCACTGATCCGCTTCCTTGTTCACAGGTCGCTGAGGAGCGAGCAAAAGAATTTGTAGATTTCATCAATAAGGGCCCTTCACCCTATCACGGTGCGCTCCATAGACAATAGATATTCGTATATCTATGCTTAGACCGAGCTTGTTCTGTGTTTCGGATCACATTAGCAAAGTGATCACAGGCTATGGTATTTCACTGCAATATCCTCCTTCTCCTGCAGTGGTCGAAGAATGCCGCCAGAAGCTGCTGAGAAATGGTTTCACTGAGCTGAACGAGAAGGAAACGTGGAACGTGAAGCCCCTGGGAAAGGTGAGGTCAGACGTACAGACCCGTGTACGTACGTTGCATTAGGTGCAGCGCAGCAACACAGCCACATGTTGCGTACGTGTTGTTGTGTACGCACGCACGTACACACCATGTGCCTGTGTTGCTGCGCTGCACCTAATGCAACGTACGTACACGGGTCTGTACGTTCGTGGTGCGTACGTGGTGTGTACGTGGTGTGTACGTGTGCACCTGTAGGCACCCAACTAAGCCTGTGTTCAACCCTACTGTTTGAACCCCCTTCTTGACCTAAAACAGTTGTCCTGCATGTGGTTGGAGTCTTATGTCTTGATGGGGAATTGAGGCAAGCAGCAAAATCATAATAATATGCAAATTGTTAACTAAATTCATAGGTGAAGAAACCGTTTGCATTCTTTGGTGTGCAGGCTGCGCTCTCCTGTGTACATATATGGTAGGGGAGCAAGGCCTCCGTTGTCTGTCACTCAGAGGTGGGGGAGAGAGTGCCCTTCTGGTGCCTTCTTCGCTGCCTCTGTCAGATGTGGCAGGGGGGGGGTGTTGGTCCATGTGTGTACTACGAGTTTATGTACAGGTTTTTGCACAATGGTTGTCACGAACGTCATTTGACTCACGACTCAACTCTGAACCAATTTTGGCGGTTAGTGAACAGTTCTTTCACTAACACAAAAGGTCTCTGCAGCTTCTTTGCAAGACATATTCCTGTAGAAGCAACTCCATACAATCCTCCATTGAGATCTCAAGAGTATCCACGTGGTATCTCTTAATTGCTCTTTATTGCACCTAAAGTATGGTTGAAGTTTAGAGGTGAGTTCTGAATCGAATCCGCGACAACCAATTTGCAAAACCCTGTACTCTTGCAACAGTTTTTTAAACCATGGTCAGTCGTTACCTAGGATGCAGATGGGTGGGTATTGTGCGCAACTGCTATAGGACGTCTTGTATCCCACTACATGTAATGGCAACCAGTTTGGAAGCTGTTGCAGTGTTGCATAGAATCACCATAGAATCACCATAGAATCACCATATTATGTACTGTATATACACTGCTGTAAGCTGATGTACGTGATAGTACAGAATGGATGAACCACATCACCAAACACTTTGTCATGTCTGTCTGTCTGTATGTCTGTGTGTCTGTCCTCCTTGTTGCAGTATTTTGTTGTCACCAACTTCTCCACCATACTCCTGTTTGCTGTGGGTGGAGCCTATTGCCCTGGCAATGGTTTTACCATTATCGGCGCACACACGGACAGTCCCTGCCTTAGGGTAAAACCCCGTTCAGAGAGGACTAAACACGGCTACCTTATGGTTGGCGTGGAGACCTATGGAGGAGGAATATGGCATACATGGTTTGACCGTGACCTAACTGTGGCAGGCAGAGTTGTTGTCAAGGTAACGAACATCCGCTTCTGTGTGGTGTGTGTGGTCAGTAGTGTGGTGAGTGTGAGTGTGTGTGTGTGTGTGTGTGTGTGTGTGTGTGTGTGTGTGTGTGTGTGTGTGTGTGTGTGTGTGTGTGTGTGTGTGTGTGTGTGTGTGTACATGTGTGTGTGTGTGTGTGTGTGTGTGTGTGTGTGTGTGTGTGTGTGTGTGTGTGTGTACGTGTGTGTGTGTGTACGTGTGTGTGTGTGTGTGTGTGTGTGTGTGTGTGTGTGTGTGTGTGTGTGTGTGTGTGTGTGTGTGTGTGTGTGCTGTATGTTCATATGCAGGGTGCAAATGGTCTGGAACACCGTCTGGTGTACATTCCCAGACCCATTCTGAAAGTTCCCAACCTCTGCATCCATTTGTGTCGGGAGATGAACAAGAGCTTTGGTCCCAATCCCGAGACACAAATGTGCGTGGGGTGGGTGAGGGCTAAGGAAGCAAGGGCTGGAAGGAGGAGAACACTGCAGTGTGCAGTTGTTTGGTGCCATATTGGTGCCACCCGTGCTCTGTGTGTCTGTATGTCTGTGTGTGTAGGGTGCCCATCCTTGCAACTCAAGTTAAGGCTGCCTGTGAGACGGCAGTACCACTGGCTGGGAAGGTGCAGCAACAAGTGGCATTCACACCTACTTACTGCACCCTCTTCAGCCTGTGTACCCTCACACTTACCTCTTCCTCAGCCCTGCAAGCACCACCCCCTCCTCATGAAGCTACTCTGCGAACAGCTAAAGTGTTCTGCACAGGACGTGGTTGACTTTGAGCTGTGTCTGACAGACACTCAACCAGCTGTCAGTTGGTTTCTGTAACATCCTGTGTGTGTGTGTGCGTGCGTGCGTGTGTGTGTGTGTGCATGCATGCTTTGATTTCCTTGCTTCCCTGTCTCTGCTACAGACCATCGGAGGAGCTGAGGGGGAGTTCATCTTTGCCCCACGCATTGACAACCTCATGAACTGCTATGCAGGAATGGAGGCACTATTGGCCAGCGAAGCCTCGCTGGGGGAAGACCCTAACATTAGAATGGTAGCCCTCTTCGATAATGAGGAGGTGGGGTCACAGTCTGCACAGGGGGCTGCCTCCTCCTTCCTGGAGTTTACCCTTCGCCGGCTCTCAGTGGGCGGGTCTTGCGTTGCCATGGAGGAAGCCATGCCAAAATCAATTCTGATCAGCGCCGACCAGGCTCATGCGATTCACCCCAACTACACGGAGAAGCACGAAGACCTTCACCGCCCACAGCTTCATGGGGTGGGCGTGTGGTTGCATACGATACCTGCTGCTTAGCCTTTCTTGACATCTCCTTACTCCCTTCTCTCTTAAGGGTCCTGTTCTCAAGTTTAACTGTAATCAGCGTTATGCAACCACGGCCATTACTGCTGCCTTTGTGAGAGAAGCAGCCGTTTTGGCTGATGTGCCCATACAGGACTACGTGGTGCGCAATGACAGCTCCTGTGGCTCTACGATTGGTCCCATTCTGAGTGCAAAATTGGGAGTGAGGACTGCAGGTGTGTAGCCTTGTTAGTATTTATGTACGTAGTTACTGCACACACCAATCATTACCTCACCTTCCTCTCATTGACACCCTCCCTTCCCCTCCCCTCTCCTCCCCTCTCCTCCCCTCCCCTCCCCTCTCCTCCCCTCCCCTCCCAACCCAGACGTGGGGACTCCTCAGTTCAGTATGCACTCCATTCGTGAAACCTGCTGCACCAGCGGGCCCCATCAGGCAGTGGAACTGTACAAGGTACATACATCAATTGGAGGGGTGGGGCTGCTTTGAAGGATGGGGCAGGTTGGAGGGATGGGGTTGGTTGGAAAGGTGGAGTTGGTTGGAGGAATGGGACTGGTTGTAGAGATGCTATGCTGAGCAGCGTATGCATTCACCTAACCCTTGTTGCTCTGTTTTCCAGTCAATGTTTGAAAACTTTCCTGCAATGGACAAGTCATTCTCTGCCAAATAACCTGACGTGATGTGCTAGTACTGGCTACAACAGTTGTAGAGGACACGTGTGGAATTATACATGTACGTACGTGTGTTGCTAGCATTAGTGTATATAACCACATATAGAAGTCCTAACCGTCCTATTAACTGTTTACTTAAGTGCACTCCTCAATTACAATTATTGAACAATGTAATTTCAGTGTGAATTGTGTGCTCAATATTTTTCAAGTAATTTTAAGAATGCAAGTGGATTCAGAATGCCCCCCCCCCTTACAAAAAGGAGTATAAAACTTGAAGACTGAAGTACTACATAAGCTGAGGAGACCAAGTCCTCAGACTCTTGCATTGTGTACAGAGGCACAATAGCAAAACTCACACCAACTCCGAAGTTCAATGTTACACCGTTTGAATTTGAACTGCGGATTGGACCATAGCATGCATGAAAGGGGCTAGCAATATGATATATCCGGCCATTTTGCTAGCCCACACTCGAGCTCTCGCCACGCCCCTTCCATGGCGCACCCCTCGGTGCATCACTATAGCGTGGGGTCTCCCTGAGCCCAGCCCCTGGTGGGACTAGAGAGGACAAACAACACGGCGTAGGTCTGCTGAAGGTTCCCTCTGTGTAGGAGTTGAACGGCCTGAGCTGCTCTTTCGGCGCTTCCAGGTGCGGGCGAGTTGCTAAGGTGGTCCTTAAGAATGGAATGAGCTGGGAGGGAGAGGGCTACGAGTCAGTGCCTGGGCGTCACCCGCCCCACGTTTTACTAGCAGGCGTGTGCCTGCCTCTGAGTTGATTATAATAACGAATAGTATTTGTTTTGGCACTGCTCTTATTGGTTAACTGGGCCATGTGATATTCAGCGGTGCCAGTGAGTCATAGTTTATCCAGACTGGGTAACCTATGGACGGTGTACTAGACCAAGGCACCCCTAAATCGTTACTGGACATTTTAGTCAGATGAGGCGGAATGATGCTGGTGGTTAGGGCTATGAATGGTTGAAATAGCTAAGATGGTCTGATAACAAGTCGACAATACGAACAGTTTGTGATCCTGAAGATGCAACTGGTTCATGAAAAGGAGGTCGGGGTAACTGGCTACCGCCACGTCTGTTTTGGTCTGCAGGGTGTGGGTGTGTAGCCATGGTAACCAGTCCAGAGCGGATGGCCTCTCCGGTCGCCCACTATACCAGTCTACTGGACGAGATTGTGGGCTGCGGGGACATGGTCCTGCTGGACCCCATCACCATGGAAACAGTGTTGTGCAATCTCAAGCAGCGCTACCAGGCCAAAGAGATCTATGTAAGCGTGTGCACACATCTGTGTATGATTGCATGTGGTGGATTGGTCTAGCAATCTAGAAACTAGCTTAGCACTTGAAGTGGAAGTCTAACCTGCTAGTCTGGAATGTTATATGGCCTTTTCCCCCATGCTGTCAGACGTACATTGGAAAGGTGGTGGTCTCTGTAAACCCATACCAGAAACTCTCTATTTATACACCTGAATACATAGAGATGTATCGGAGCAGGAACATGTTTGAGCTCCCCCCTCACATGTAAGTGTGTGTGTGTGTGTGTGTGTGTGTGTGTGTGTGTGTGTGTGTGTGTGTGTGTGTGTGTGTGTGTGTGTGTGTGTGTGTGTGTGTGTGTGTGTGTGTGTGTGTGTGCACGTCACGTGTGTGGTGTGTGTGTGTGTGTGTGTGTGTGTGTGCTGTGAGTGGTACCACATGGGAATGTGTGCTAGAGGAATGTGGCAAGGGTTAGAGAGTTGATGTGTTAGATGAAATAAGGAAGTGATGGAGTTGATGTGTTAGAAGAACATAGCAAGTAGTGGAGTTGATGTGTTAGAAGAACACAGCAGGTGATGGAATTAACGGGCTCAGTGTTTTTTCCTGCAGTTTTGCAATTGCTGATGATGCCTACCGATCAATGCGGGATCGCCATGCCGACCAGTGCATAATCATATCTGGGGAGTCTGGAGCTGGGAAGACGGGTAAGCTGTAATGACTGTGTGTCTGCTGGTTAACTGATAGACAGCAATTTGCCGTTTGAGGTTAGGCTATGCTGCTGGACTACCAGCATAACTGTAAGCCAGTTTCACACCTGCAGAGGCTTCCAAATTAGTGATGCAATACGTAGCCAGAGTCACCAGCAACAGTGCTGAGGTGCATCGAGTGAAAGAACAGCTCCTCCAGTCCAACCCATTTTTAGAAGGTGATGTCATACGTATGTATGTATGTATGTAGCAACCAATGAGATTACCTACTTAAAACAATGAAATCCCTACTCCACCAATGAGATTGCATGCTACAGGTCATGTGACATCTTGCTTTCTTATCTTGCACACAGCTTTTGGAAATGCAAAGACGACAAGGAATGACAATTCTTCAAGATTTGTGGGTGTCTGTGCTGTCATGCCAGAAGCTAAGGGGACGTCCCTGGTTGTGTAGTTTTTGTGTTTTACTTCCTCTGTCAACACAGGGCAAGTATATGGATCTTGAGTTTGACTTCAAGGGGGACCCCCAGGGGGGAGTAATCACTGACTGTGAGCACACTGTGTCACATGACTGTCACATGACTGTCACATGATAAGCATATTATAATCTGTTCTCTTTCTTCCCTCGCAGACCTGCTAGAGAAGGTGAGATGTCCTTGTCATGCATGCGTGTGTCCATGTGTGTCCGTGTGTGTGTCCGTGTGTGTCCATGTGTGTGTGTGTGTGTGTGTGTGTGTGTGTGTGTGTGTGTGTGTGTGTGTGTGTGTGTGTGTGTGTGTGTGTCTGTGTGGGTGTGTGGGTGTGTGTGTAGGTGTGTGCGGGTGTGGGTGTGCGTAACAAAAATGTCTGCACTATGTTTTATGCCTTCAATTGCAGCTGACATTTCCACACTCCTTGTAGTGTCATTCATCCCTCCCCCTCTTTGGCCCTGCCTCTGCCCCTTCCCCTACAGACCCGTGTGGTGTACCAAGCTCCAGGGGAAAGAAACTTTCACATCTTCTATCAGATCATCACCGGTGGCTCGGATGACGTGCTGCGTGAGTGAGCGTGAGACTGAGCGGTCGTCCTACTGTGCTACGTACTTGCGAGCTGCATCCCAGCTCCTGGTTTCATTCCAAATCTCAGAAATGCTGCACTTGAAGCGGGACTACAGTGTTTACCACTACCTCAACCACAGTGGATGCACACATGCAAACACAATTGATGACAGGAAGGAATTTCTAGCAACCCTGGTAAGAAGGGGAGGAGAGGGGAGGAGAGGAGAGGGGAGGAGAGGAGAGGGGAGGGGAAGTGGAAGGGATTGAGTGTGAGTCTCTCCTGTGTAGCGAGCTATGGAGGTTCTGGGGTTTGACCCTAGCGAGATAAGTGGTCTCCTGGAGCTTCTCAGCGGCATTCTAAATCTGGGCAACTTTCAGTTCAAGGGTTACTCCCTCCCGAACGGGACAGATGCCTGCAGGTTGCAGGAGAAGGACCTGTGTGTGCAGTTCTTCTGTGACATGTTTGGTGTGTCTGTGGCAGTCATCCGACGTGCCCTGACACAGCGAAAAGTGGAGACAGCAAAGGACAGTGTCAACAAACCACTCTCAGAGGCTCAGGTGGGTGGAGTCCTTAGATAGTGGGCGGGGTTCTTTGATGGTGGGTGGGGTCCTTGGAGGTAATGTGGGACTGTATGCAGACATGAGCTATACGTAGGTACTACTCCCCTGACAGGCTATTTTTGCAAGGGATGCCCTAAGCAAAGCGGTTTACGGGCGCCTCTTCACTTGGATCATAAAACGCATCAACAGAACCATTGAGGTGGGCGGCTCTGTGTAGTGGAGTGTTGAAAGTTTGTAGCTGTTGTCGAGTGGTGTGTGACACTCTGCATGTCCGCAGGCTAAGAGAGTTGGCCGCAAGGTCTGTATGGGAGTGCTGGACATCTATGGATTTGAGATTTTCCAGGTGGGGCCTCACTGCTAATCTTCCCTCTGCATATGCTTAGCCTTTTCACTCCCACCCTCCCTCTCTCCCTCCGTCCATCACCAACCCTGCCTTCCTCCCTCCTTCCCTCCCTCCCTCCTTCCCTCCCACCCCCTCCCACTCTATCTCCCTTCCCACTCCCTCCCTCCCTCCCCCTCCCACTCTATCTCCCTTCCCACTCCCTCCCTCCCTCCTTGCCTCCCTTCCCCTCCCTACCCACAGCACAACAACTTTGAGCAGTTCTTCATCAACTACTGCAATGAGAAGCTGCAGCAGGTGTTCATTGAGCTTGTCCTGCGACAGGAGCAAGACGAGTATGTGCGCGAGGGAATTGAGTGGACCTACATCGACTTCTTTGACAACACGGTCATCTGTCAGCTCATTGAGCACGTGAGTGTCATGTGACGTCACTTGACACTCTCCTAGTTTGTCATGTGGTGCATAGATGTATGTATGTATGAACTAGTGCGAATCCAGTAACATATGTCAAATGTTGCAATATTATAGCCTTGACCATGAGTACGCCCCTGCTTACCCTCTCTGGTCCCTCCCACAGCCCAGCACAGGGCTCCTGGCACTGTTGGATGAGGAATGTCTCCGTCCCGGTCACGCAACTGACAACACCTTCCTCGACAAGATTAACCAGAAACACGCCGAGCACCCACACTTTGAAAGCCGAGCCAGCAAGAGCCACCGTAGTGACCACTCGCTGCACCCCAACTCCTTCCGCCTAGTGCACTATGCAGGAAAGGTGTGCGCGTGTCTGTGTGTGTGCGTGTCTGTGTGTCTGTGTGTGTGTGTGTGTGTGTGTGTGTGTGTGTGTGTGTGTGTGTGTGTGTGTGTGTGTGTGTGTGTCTGTGTGTGTGTGTGTGTGTGTGTGTGTGTGTGTGTGTGTGTGTCTGTGTGTGTGCGTGTCTGTGTGTGTCTGTGTGTGCTGTGTGCTGTGTGTGTCTGTGTGTGTCTGTGTGTGTGCGTGTCTGTGTGTGTGTGTGTCTGTGTGTGTCTGTGTGTGCTGTGTGCTGTGTGTGTGTGCGTGTGTCTGTGCGTGCTGTGTGCTGTGTGTGTTTGCGTGTGTGTGTCTGTGTGTGTGTGTGTGTGTGTGTGTGTGTGTGTGTGTGTGTGTGTGTGTGTGTGTGTGTGTGTGTGTGTGTGTGTGTGTGTCTATGTGTGTGTGCGTGCGTGCGTGCATGTGTGCATGTGTGTCTGTGTCTGTGTGTGTGTGTGTGCGTGCGTGTGTGTCTGTGTCTGTGTCTGTGTGTGTGTGTGTGCTGTGTGCTGTGTCTGTGTGTGTGTCTGTGTGTGTGTGTCTGTGTGTCTGTGTGTGTGTCTGTGTGTGTCCGTGTCTGTGTGTGTCTGTGTGTGCTGTGTGCTGTGTCTGTGTGTGTGTGTGTGTGTGTGTGTGTGTGTGTGTGTGTGTGTGTGTGTGTGTGTGTGTGTGTGTGTGTGTGTGTGTGTGTGTGTGTGTGTGTGTGTGTGTGTGTGTGTCTTTGTGTGTGTGTGTGCGTGTGTGTCTGTGTCTGTGTGTGTGTGTGTGTGTGCGTGCGTGTGTGTCTGTGTGTGTGTGCGTGCGTGTGTCTGTGTCTGTGTGTGTGTGTGTGTCTGTGTGTGTCTGTGTGTGCTGTGTGCTGTGTCTGTGTGTGTGTCTGTGTGTGTGCGCGCGTGTGTGTATGCGTGTGTGCATGTGTAGTCGTAACTTTTATCCAGCAATTGTAATTCCTCACTCTGTGTTATATGTCCATATGTACGCATGTTGCTGTGTTCCACATCTGCAACCCTTTCTCTTTTGGGATTAACTTTCCAAATTCAAGTTCAGATTCCAATCTGCTCTCCACACTCAGGTGACGTACGAGACTGATGGATTCCTGCACAAGAACAAAGACCTCCTCTTCCCTGATCTTGCCACCGCCATGTTTTGCTGTGAGCGTCCACTGCTCAAAGAGCTCTTTAGTGAGGGAAACCCTGACAACCAGCAGAGGAAACGCCCCCCCACAGCTGGATCGCAGCTGAAGTCATCCGTGGCTGGCCTAATCTCTAACATGATGTCAAAGAACCCGAATTACATTCGTTGCATCAAGGTACAGTTTGCAAACAGACAATCAGTTGCTTCACGGCAATATACAATGCTGTCGTTTCAGATTTTGTATGTACCTTGCTGTGTCTTCACCTCTGCCCCGCCTTGCTCCACCTCTGCCCCGCCCACCTCTGCCCAGCCGAATGAATCCCAAGAGTCGTCCAACTTCAGCGATGCCCTGGTCCAACATCAAGTCGGTTACCTTGGGTAAGACTGATTGTGTGTGGTGTGGTATGGCGTACATCCCTGACACGCTGCAGCTGCCCCTCCCCTCCCCTCCCCTCCCCTCCCCTTCCCCTTGTAGCCTCATGGGGAACATACATGTGCGTCGTGCGGGATATGCCTTTCGTCAGCTCTATGGCGATTTCCTTGCCCGTTACAAGATGCTTTGCAAGAGAACATGGCCAAAGTGGAAGGGAAGTGCGAGGGAGGGAACAAGAGAAATACTGAAGGTACGTAAGTATGTACATAATTACAGGGATTTCCCCTTTTTTCATGCCCTACCCCTGACTTCATCCTGATCCCTCCCCGTTCAGTCCTGCCATAAGTGCTCTAGTGAGTACAGCATGGGGCGCACCAAGGTCTTCCTGCGGAGTCCAAAGACGGTGTTTGACCTGGAGGACCGCAGACGCAACCGCATGCAGTACCTGGCCACACTCATCCAGAAGGTGTACCGGGGCCATGTGGAGAGGCAGAAGGTGAGGAGGGAGGGGGAGGGGAGAGAGATGTGGGTTGGGCTGCAGTCACTACTACAAGTGAACGTGTAATGTAATGTGTGTCACAACACTGTGCCCTGTTCACCCTCCCTGACAGTTCCTCCGTCTACGAGCAGCTCAGACCACAGTATCAAAGTGCTGGAGGGGACTTGTGTGTCGCCGAGCTTATCTGCGACTGAGAGAGGCAGCCATTGTCTTTCAGAAGTACTACCGTGGCCATCAGGTGGGTAGAGCAATCATACAGCCAAGGTACTGGCTCAATCTTGTGGCAGTTCCACAAACCATGGTGTCGTGTGACTGTCATGTGACTGACATGTGACTTGTCTCAGGCACGGCGTGAGCTGTGGAGAATGAAATTTGCCCTCAAAGCAGTTTGGGCCGTCGAGGTCATCAGCCGTGCATACGCAAGTTACAAGGTGGGCGGGACAGGGGTGGGTGCATTTTGTACTTGCTGGACTCTGTTTGATCCTTTCCTGGTGACAGATCCGTAAGCATGCCAAACAGCAGTGGGCTGTTGAGGTTATCAGCCGCTACTA
>OX465038.1:6136789-6209289 GCA_949841015.1 Aplysina aerophoba
GTGTCATGGTGAACTTTGGCCGTGAACAGGTTCAGGTCAACTTCCGAGTCTCCCCCGACGCAGGTACCACGCCTGATTGCCGGAGGAAGGGCGGGGTCATGGAATTTTTGGTGTAACATCCCCTCCCCTCTTACAAAATACAATGTATCATCCGTAGAGAGACTTCCGTTATTTTTATGCACCAATCTCTGTACTAACTCAGCGATTTTCTGAGACGCTGGTCCAGATTACATTGTAACAGATGATTGCATGCAACACTTATTTAATTTCATCTGTATATGTTTGTTGCCAAGTATTGATAATATAAATAAAATATGGACTATTCAGAAGTCAGTGTTGTCTTCATCATACTATTGGACATGAGTTTGACATTGGACATTGAATGAAATATTATCCTACGTAGCTCATTTGATGTACGTGTCAATTGTTCTTGGGAGTGCACTGCAGTGTGGATGACGGCATACAAAAGCAGAAAATAGGTGCAATAATATTATAGTATTAATATATAGTAGTAATATATAGTATTAATGTAACCTCCGTGCACCATGCACAAAATGGCTGCCTAAGTATGACTGTTGCTAGTTTTTGAGGAGAAGTCTGCGTATGATCTTTGTCACAAAGATGCACACAAACGGCCACAGCACCAGTAAGAGAAAGGAGTTCCAGGAAACGTGCAGGACACTGGTCATGGACCGATGTCTCCTCTCCTGCAGTGCATGTCATGGGAGAGGGGAGGGCATGAGAGGGGAGGGGAGGAGCAGAAGGGAGGAGCAGAAGGGAGGGGCAGAGGGGAGGGACAGAGGGGAGGGGCAGAGGGGAGGAGCAGAGGGGAGGAGCAGAGGGGAGGGGCAGAGGGGAGGGGCAGAGGGGAGGAGCAGAGGGGAGGAGCAGAGGGGAGGAGCAGAGGGGAGGGGCAGAGGGGAGGGGCAGAGGGGAGGAGCAGAGGGGAGGGGCAGAGAGGAGGGGCAGAGGGGAGGGACAGAGGGGAGGGGCAGAGGGGAGTAGGTGGGCATTTCATCTCACACCACCCAACTGCTACTCAAGACATGCCACGTACCGTACACACAAGGCCATCCACATGAACTTCACTCACTACTCACTACTACTCGCAACAAACACTTGATTCGCACCCGACTTGACACACACCACTCTCTCAAACCATGCGCTCACCCCACTTTGACGCTCTTGGGCTTTCACTGCATCTTCCAATCCATTCAACCTCTGTAGTATCAACTGCAGGTTACCATGGATACGGCTGAGAGCCTCTTGAATGGACACGGTGACAGCGCTTCCTGTCACATGACGGTCAGCTGACTGCACAAGTGGCATTTCATTTGCTGGGGCTGTCTGACGGTCAGTGGGTGGATGCACATGCTCAAATTCATGATCCTCCCCAACCTCAAAGGAGTCATAGAACTCCTCCTCCTCAGTTGGCCTGCAGGCACACAAAGGTGACACATTGTCGGTTGTCGGGAGCAACGCAACATGCTCAATTAGACCAATTGGAATAATTCCTGCCAGCATTGAACAAACTTCTAAAACAAACTCAGAGTACAGAAATAAATAATGCTGGAAATAATGATTACTGATGAACGATGATAGATTCTGGTGATAATACTAAGTGACGTGTGTTCTTCCCCACCCCTCCCCCACCCTGGCTCCTCCTACCGCTCGTCTTCTGGAGCCTCTGGTTGAGAAGACACCTCTTCATCTCCTTCCTTGGCCCCTCCCCCTTCCTCATCTTCCAGCTTGAGACTGTCTAAGAACTTGGACACCTCAGGAGATTGAGGCATGGTCTCTACCATCTGGGGCAGTAAGCAAGGGGAGACGGGGAGACTGGTGCCGGCTGTGATGACTCGCTAAACTGGGAATTGTGGATTAACTGCTAATTGGGACCAAGCTGGCTGTCCTGTATACAGTGGAACCTCTCTATAGTGGACACCATTGGGACCCAGCTGGCTGTACTGTATAGAGAGGTATCCCTAATTCAGAGGTAGATTTGTACACAGCTCTATGTGGTGGGACTGCAGACAGTGTCCTCATTAGAGAGATGTCCCTTATTTAGAGTGTCCTGTATAGAGAGGTTCCACTGCATACATGAAGTACGTACGTACCTTGCGGAGTTCATCCACATACTTGACCATGGCTTCTTCAGTGGACATGTTCCCACAGACGTTCCAGGCCTCCCACTTGGCCCGCCCCACGTAGTCCCAGAACCCAGGCTTGGGTGCGTTGCACGGGCCAATGGTGGCCTGCTTGTACAAGGAATAAAACTGGGAGGAGGAGCGGGGGAGGGGCGGGGACGGGGCTAGTGGTACGCTGCATTCACTTTGCTAAGGCTTTCCTTTAGCTACTGGCCACTAGTGTGACTGACCTTGAGTTTCATTTCATTGCTGGGTTGATACGGACCTGTGTGTGTGTGTGTGTGTGTGTGTGTGTGTGTGTGTGTGTGGTGTGTGTGTGGTGTGCAGATGCAGGATAGCACTGTCAGCAAGAGCCCCACCTCCATGCTATGGGTCAGGTATTTGCATCATAAACAGAACTCCCTGCACGATCTGTAGCTATACATACGTCAACTCGGTGACCCACTGCATGGGTATTACCAATGCTACCCAACCTTGCGTCAGTATGCCTACTTCCCACTTCTGCTTAACCCCTCAAAACTGCGCACCGTCCTTGGGAAGAGACTGAATAACAGATACGGCGTTCCTGAACTTCGCCTCTACGTGAGCAGCTGGTGGTGGTCGAGCGGCCATTTTGTGGGTAGATCGAACAAAATGGCGTTCCCACACGCCAATTTGGCAAGGCCCTTTCTTCAGCAGACTGTCCTGTGTCTACCATTTCGAACGCAGCAGGAGTCACTGCGCATTGTTCGAATTCTGTCGAGTCCTTCTGTGCAACCACTGCGAGGCAAGAAGCAGGGATTTGGCGGTTTCACCGGTGACAAGTACGCGCTTGATAAGCGCCGTCGTGCAAGAGAGCGCCTCATGGCAGTGAAGAGAAAGCCCATGGCATCGCAGACACAGATATCGCGCGGCATGGAACGCCCATTGACCGTCAAGTCGATCGGTGAGATCAGGACAGGGAGTCTGCTTAATCATACGAGCACTTAGCCCTTAGACCACAGATACTAGCTAGGGTGTAGTATCTATGCTTAGACTTGTATGAATACGTATTCTGTGTGGTCTATTAATACTTAGACAATTATGTACATATTATATTCTTGTTTGTACATGAGATATGAAGCCATAGGTACTGTAAACTACGCAACTGTAGTTTAGAGCATCTAGGATGAAACTGTGTATGATTTAGCTACGAACGATCACTGCCAAGTTTATGCACTCATCACCTGTGCATGTTGTTGTGCAGGTTCGTTAATCCTCCCGGCTGCTCCTCTAGAGAAATCAGAGAGGGCATCCCTCTTCTCAAGACAAGTGAGTCATTCTGCCCTTTTCACAATTCAGTGCAGCCACCTCTTCCTACTTCCACGTACCTCTGCTGTTCCTGCAGGGCTGGTCCCAGCGATGGACAGCTCTGCGCGAGTCACTAGCAAACCTGTATAGTATAGCCATAATCCGAAGGAAGCTGAGGGCTGTGGACCCCTTCCGCCCTGTGGAGTTTGCCCGTCGAGCTCAGAAGATATTTGTGGCTACCAATGCTGCACTGCAGCAGCGCAACAAACAGGACCTCCGTAGACTGACCACAGAGAACGCACTAGAGGTGGGCAGGCAAGGTTGAGGCAGCAGAATGTTGTGTAGGCGACTGACCAGATGCAGTGCTCCTTATCCTAAGCCCTACTGCACACAGCACAGCTCGTGGGAAGTATAGTCAATTAGCTGGCTGTGAAGAAGTTTACATCGCTCAGCAAATTCTTGCAGTAATGGTTAATTCTGATGAATTTGTGGAGTGGAAGTGGAAGTCCATGTACATGTACAGTAGCTGTGAAGGAGCTAGCTACACAGGTCATAATTTCTGCAGTGGGTGAATTGGTGTATATACGTATGTATGAAGTTGCTTTAAGGACCTTTTTATCAATGTATTTTGGCATTAGAATCTGAAGCGAGAGTTTGACAACAAGACTTTTACTTGGACTTTGCTGGAAGAGTTGCAGCGACCGCGGGTGGTGGCAGCCCGTCTGGCACCGTATATGGACAAGGGCAACCTCTTTGCGCAGGTGGTGGTCCGGATCCGCTCCCGACAGGTACACCACTGGAGAGTACACACATGTACACGCACACACGAACACGTGCTGTAACTAGTGAAGACCGTTGCAGTCAGAATGTCTTACTGTCTGTTCTATTGCTCTGCTGTTCCATGATGGATGGCTTTACCGAGCATTCAGTCACACATCTTGTGCCAGCATGTAGTTGAAGCTGTGAATTATATCTACGTGTATTCCTATTCACTGTTTCGTCACAATACCTGCACCCAGAGTACAGGACTCATTGATTACATATATACAGTGGAATCTCTCTTAAAGAAAGGACACCTCCCTAATGAGGACACTGTCTTCAGTCCCATCAACATAGAGCTGTGTACAAATCTACCTCTGAATTGGGGACACTTCTCTATACAGGACAGCCAACTGGGTCACAATGGTTTCTTCTATAGAGAGGTTCCACTATATTCCTGTACATACATACAGTTGAACCTCTCTATAAATGTTACTCCAAATTAATTTAAGGTCACCACTCTAATGAGGACGCTGTCTGCAGCCCCAACCACATAGAGCTGTGCACAAATCTACCTCTGAATTAGGGACACCTCTGAATTAGGGACACCTCTGAATTAGGGACACCTCTCTATACAGGACAGCCAACTGAGTCCCGATGGTGTCTTCTATGGTGTCTGAGAGGTTCCAATGTATGCTTTCTATACAGTGCCAGAGTCCATGTATATTCACTGAAACCCCCAGTTGCCACTTTCCTGCAGGTGCTGGCAGTCTATGACAAGGTGGGCCGTCTCCTTCGAGGCCACCCCGCAGAACCACGGGATGTGGTGGACTATGTGGTGCTGGAGAGGCATATTGTGAGCCCAAACAGCAGTTGGAGAGTGGCAGGGAAACTCCCTCCAAACACTTTGTACCACAACGCACAGCAGGGTGGGACCAAAGCATTACCTACCGCTAGTAGTTGAAGGTGTATGGTGCAGTTTTGTAAACTCCTGTCTCTATTAAACTTGAGTCATGTCCACATTCCCTCCCAACCCGACGGACGATCTTTCTTGCACGTGTAGATTGTGTGTCCCTCTGAAATGTTTCCCCAGTGAAATCAATGGACCGCGCGCGTCACCGTGCTAATTTTTTTGAGCTCAGCTATTGCGAAACGATGACAACATGTCGGCCCGCCAAACGAAGCGGGATGTTTCAAGGAATACTCCTGGTTGTTATCGGATTCGCTCTGGGCTATCTCTTTCGGCAAGCACCAACTCAGACAGAAGAGAGCGGTGACAGAGGTAAAGAGTGTCCTTCGCACGAGACGACCGCCGTCACGAGAACGGTGCGGACGGAAGTCGTCGTCAGGGAGGAGCTGCGCAGGATGCGTTCTCCGGAGGAGGGGAGACCGCGTACGATGCTGCAGGAGCTGGCGCTGCGACAGCAACTACTAATTGGCGTGGTCACAGCAGAAAATTTCCTGGACACGCGAGCTACTGGCGTTTACCGCACCTGGGGGGCGGAGGCATCCAAAATCATGTTTTTCTCTTCCCCTGGTCAGACGAGAAGCACTGCAGACCTTCCCGTGGTCAGCCTGCCTGGAGTGGACGACAGCTATCCACCACAGAAGAAGGTACTGGGCGCTTAGTTCATACGCCCACAGGCGCCTTAATTTAATTAGAACCCACGTCCTGTATTGTACAGTTCTACCCAAATTCTTACCCAGGTGTTCTCCATGCTTAAGTACATGTATGACAGACACATTGATGAATACAACTGGTTCATGCGAGCAGATGATGATGTGTATGTCCGTGTGGATCGCCTGACTAAGTTCCTCTCTCAACTGGACCCCAATGAGCTCTTGTATGTTGGATCCCCTGGGTTTGGCCGCCCTGAAGATCGTGAACGCATTAGCCTTCGTCCTTACGAGCACTACTGCATGGGCGGGCCTGGTGTGGTGTTTAGCCGTGCACTGCTGCGTGCTTTGGGGCCGCATCTTGAGGACTGTCTGCAGAACGTGGTGGTATCTTACAACGAGGACGTAGAGGTTGGCCGATGTGTGAGTCGAACACTGGGTGTGCAATGCACATGGTCATATCAGGTGAGAGTGGGTGGAATCTTTCACTGTGCTACAAACAGCATACTGCATGCTATTCGCCTCCCCCTATAGGCATCCAAGCTGTTCTACACTGACTATTCCAAGGGTGGTGACTTTGTCAAGCCGTCAGTGTACGGTAATCGTGAGCTGCAGGCAGCATTGACATTACACCCTTTCAAGACTCCTGAAATGATGTACCGTGTGCACCAGTTTTATTTAGAACTGCAAGAGGAAGAGGCGGTGAAGGAGGGTAGAAAGCGTAAGGTGGAGTTGCGCAAGTTACAAACAATCACCGGACGAAACAGAGCCTTCGGATAGCTATTTATTACAATCCCATTGCCTGCATGCCCCTATATATATACACACGACTGTGTAAATTACAGAGATACGAATGTCACGTGCACTGGGCAATGATGTCACCGACCAACTCAAAAATGGCGACTTACCGCTCCGAGAAGACGGTTTCCCGGGCAAGTCGTTTCTGAAAGTTTTGCGTCCACGTGGCTGCATTTCTGCGCACGCCTGAAACTGCTTCGACTGTTAACACCATCGGTAGGTGGAGGAGAGCGTTGTTCAATCACTTAACAGTTGGTTAGCTACTGTGCCGCCACCCGTGTCGCGACTAGGTTGTTCGTCCGCACTTTACCTTATTGCGTGAGTGTCCAGTTTCTGAGTGTCCAGTTTGTGTGTGCGTGCTTATTTACGTCGTTCTGTTGCATGGTGTCCTGCGGGAATTCGCGGGGGGTCTTTGTGTGTGGGGTGGAGTGACCCCGGGCCCCCGCCCGTAGTGCGGAAGTTCTCTGCTGCTCCTGTTTCACGTGGCTGTGCGGTGGACTAGTCTCTGTCTGTCCTGCTAGGTGGAGAGCGGGCCGTAAGCACGTTTGGAGGATGCTACAATAAGTGCCCAGATCCAGCTTCATCTCTGATCTTTTAGTGAGTTATGCCAAGTCCCGTGTCTCATCACTTGGTGTTATTCGATTCTCCTCCTTCCATACATTGCAGGTTCAAGCCTAATTATTGTATATTTGTGTATTTGACCCACTCCCTTTATTGCTGACCCCGTTTGAGTGTCAGTCGTCACATGTCACAGGCAAACCACAGTGGTAACAACATGGCCTTCATCACCATGGCTACTCAGCCCCCCAGTTCTGGTCTACCACCATCCTCAGCACTTTTGTCCAGCATTGTCACTTCATCCATGGCGACCACTACCCCTCCCTCCTCTGTCTATCCCGCGGCCCCTCCCCCTGATAGTCAGGACCAGTGTACCCCACCTGCCAGTCAGGAGGGGGATGAAGTTGTGCACAACACGCCCGCTGCACAGGTGGGAGTGTGAGGGGTGTAGTGGGAGTGTGAGGGGTGTAGTGGGAGTGTGAGGGGTGTAGTGTGAGTGTGATGGGTGTGGTGGAAGTGATGGGTGTGATGAGTGTGGTGAGAGTGTGAGGGATGTGGTAGGAGTGTGAGGAATGTGGTAGGAGTGTGATTGGTCTGGTGGGAGTGATGGGTGTGGTGGGAGTGTGAGGGATGCGGTGGGAGTGTGATTGGTGTGGTGGGAGTGTGAGGGATGTGGTGGGAGTGTGATTGGTGTGGTGGGAGTGATGGGTGTGGTGGGAGTGTGAGGGATGCGGTGGGAGTGTGATTGGTGTGGTGGGAGTGTGAGGGATGCGGTGGGAGTGTGATTGGTGTGGTGGGAGTGTGATGGATGTAGTGGGAGTGTGTTGAGTAGTAGATGTGGGGAGGTGGCAGTGTGAGCTTGTGCTGTTGTGTGCAGACCCCTAAAGTTTTGATGGTGAGACCGAAACCTATTGCCATGGAGACTCCTAGCAACAGTGAGTCCACCCCAGCCCCAGATGGACTACCTAAAGAGGAGGTTGGGACTTCCCCCGAGAATGGCATGTTGTCTCTGACATCACACATCAGTGATAGTAGCCTACCTAGGGATGAAGACCTTTGCGACGATGAGAACCCAGAGGTCAACCTCCATGACTTCCTGGTTCAACAGCTTAAGGAACCAAAGTGAGGAGGAAGGGAGATGGAGCGATGCACTGATGGCAGGAGACTGCCTTGTCTTGTGCTGGCTGCATTTACGTACACACGCTGTCTTTGTGGCCTTCCTTGCAGGGACCGGATTTTTCTTTTGACATTAGAGGAGGAACTGATTAAGTATGTCCAGGACATCAACAGGTGAGGTTGTGAAGGGGCACGTCTCATCTGGCTGATGCATGAACAGTAAAGGATTCTTCTGTACCAACTAGAAAACGGGCTGAAAACTGTTTTTAGCTGGTACAGAAGAACCCTTTACCGTTCAGGTGAGTTTGTGCTTTTTGACCAGTTGGGAGGTTATTCATAAGGCTAATTAGTCACGACCCTCCACACTCAGGAATGAGCAATTGCGTCTTCCGCGATACTCCTCGTACCATCGCATGTTGGCCCACCGTGTGGCAGCTTACTTTGGATTGATTCACAATGTGGACCCTTTTGAGAAGACTTGCGTTATTGTCACCAAGGGACCTCTCACGAGGATGTGAGTGGTTGTGATGGGAGTGTGTGGTGTGAAGGGAGTGTGGTGTGATGGGAGAGTGGTGTGAAGGGAGTGTGGTGTGATGGAGTGTGGTGTGATGGGAGTGTGGTGTGATGGAGTGTGGTGTGAAGGGAGTGTGGTGTGATGGAGTGTTGTGTGATGGATTGTGGTGCGATGGAGTGTGGTGTGATGGAGTGTGGTGTGATGGGAGTGTGGTGTGATGGAGTGTGGTGTGAAGGGAGAGTGGTGTGATGGAGTGTGGTGTGAAGGGAGAGTGGTGTGATCGAGTGTGGTGTGATGGAGTGTGGTGTGATGCCCACCTGATATGACTGTTTGCTTCCCCTCTCATTGCAGCCCTGAGACCAGGTTCACTGACCACATTCCAATGTCAGAAGATGTAGACTTTTCCGAGCGCAAGTTAATCCTTCGAAGGACTCGGGAGGAGTTCGGCAACAGCAGTGCAGAGGACTCAATGGCGATGCTGCCTCAGTCGTTGCCGCAGGTGACGGAAGGGCGCACCATTGAGCAGCGAGAGAGGGAGTATGCAGAGGCTAAGGCTCGGATCTTCAACAGCAGTCGCGAGAGTAGCCTCTCTAAAGAGGAAGACCCTCAGGGGTGAGTGTTCAGTGCAGCTTGTTGCTAGGCGACCCAGTGGTATTTGTTTTGTTTGAGTAATGACAGCTGTACCCACACAGTGCTGAGGTGGATGGTCTTGGAAGTGAGGCTGGGTCAGAGGAAGGAAGCCAGAGGAGTGAGACTGTGGACCCTTTACCGTCCCCCTACAGGGGGTCTACTCGCAGAAAGAGAGAGCACCGACAACCTGCTTTCCAGACCTACTTAGCGAGTAAGCCTCATTCTTATTTCCGTTTCTATTCCCAATTCTGTTCCCATTCCTGTTCCCACTTCATGCACGACATTCTTGACCCCACAGCCATGTTGGCTGCAGGCAAGCAATGGCATGTTCGCTTGTCTGTCTGTCTGTCTTTGTTTTCACAGCACCGCAATACTTTCGGCCCATTCCAGCCCAATACATTCCAGGGGGTGGGGCTGTCTACTGGCCCTCCCACCCCCAGATGTACCACTCGGGACCATTTATCCCCCAGGCCAGACCCGGGGGGGTGGGGCCCATGTTTATTCCGTCAGGCGGGGCATATCCACTGTACATGCCACCACAACCAAGTCCCTCCATTTCACCTGCCCACCGGGGGCAACCCCAACCTGCTATGTTTCTGGGACCTGCCCCCGGGACTGTCGGACAGTATTTTCCAGCTCAAGGTTCCCCCGGAGTTGTTCAACTTGGCAAGGTGTGTACATGGGTATGATAGCGTAGAGGGTGTTGGGTGGGTGGGGTGGGGGTGGGGGGGCACCTTCTGTGCATTGAACCTGTGGTGCGTGGCAGGTATACACGTATAGCCTGTAATGCTGCTGCTGTTATTATTGCATTTGTACCCCACTCACCCCTCAATTCATGCCCCTTCTACCCCCACCTCCCCTTCTCCCTCCCCCCTCCCCCTCCCCTTCTCCCTCCCCCTTCCTCCTCCTGCTTCCTCCCTCCCCCCTCCCCCTCCCCTTCTCCCTCCCCCTTCCAGCAGCAGGATGTCACTCAGCTATCTGCACAACTCGAACACAATCTCTCCCTCACCCCAACCCAAAACAATACGCAACTTGCAATGTTGCCAGAGGGGAGCTATGAGGGAGTCAGCCCCTCCAATCAGCAAGTGGGTGTGTCCAAGCCCACCAATGAAGCCCTTGTTACAACAGCACAGGTCATGCACAAGGTTCAGTCAAAGGGGCAGTCCCCTGTGTTATCTCATGGACACGCCCCTAGTCCCACTCACTTTCAAATGCCGGGGCACTACCTTGTTGGCATGCCATATCCCAATCCTGGAGGGGTCCAGTTTGTTGCCACTGGCAACCAGTACCAGCAGCAGAACATCCAGCAGCACCCCATGATGTCCATCCCTGTGTCAACCCAACTGCCCAGTGCAGAGAGCCCATTGCCAACGGCAACAGTACCTAGTCCCTACCTGTACCAACAGGTCCCAGCCAGCCCACTGCAGCAGGTGGCAGGCAACCAGTCATTTTTCCATGGAATCCCCTCCATGCAACAGCAGGGTCCTCCTGTGTTCTCCCCACCTGGTATGTTCAGCAGGTGGAGTGGGTAGTTTTGGAGCTGGTTGCATATTCTTTGATGTTTTTGTTGTTTCTCTCTCTCTCACTCTCTCTGTGTGTGTGTGTGTGTGTGTGTGTGTGTGTGTGTGTGTGTGTGTGTGTGTGTGTGTGTGTGTGTGTGTGTGTGTGTGTGTGTGTGTGTGTGTGTGTGTGTGTGTGTGTGTGTGTGTGTGTGTGTGTGTGTGTGTGTGTGTGTGTGTGTGTGTGTGTGTGTGTGTGTGTGTGTGTGTGTGTGTGTGTGTGTGTGTGTGTGTGTGTGTGTGTGTGTGTGTGTGTGTGTGTGTGTGTGTGTGTGTGTGTGTGTGTGTGTGTGTGTGTGTGTGTGTGTGTGTGTGTGTGTGTGTGTGTGTGTGTACATATGTATATGAAAATGCAGGTCAGAGTGCAGCAGGTGGATTCATGTCACTGCCCAGTGGACTCTTCTCCCCGCCCCCCTCGATGGTGGCGCCCCGCCCACCAGACAACCCGACTGGCTACACCACCCTTGCAATGGCTCGCACTCGTAGCGGTGGGACCATGGAGGTAGGCAGGAAGGTTGAGGGGAAGGGCGAGGAGCCTATCATGGGACCAGTGTACCATACTCAAGAGATACCTCCAAGGTTTCAACACCAGCAGCAGCAAACGCCACAGCAGCACAGAGGAAGCGGAATGAGGTGAGAGTGAAATCTGCTTCTGCAACAGCTTGTGCTGTGCAGCTTGAACTGTAGTGATGTGTGTGTGTGTGTGTGTGTGTGTGTGTGTGTGTGTGTGTGTGTGTGTGTGTGTGTGTGTGTGTGTGTGTGTGTGTGTGTGTGTGTGTGTGTGTGTGTGCATGTGCGTGTGTGTGTGTGTGCGCGTGTGTGTGTGTGCGCGTGTGTGTGTGTGTGTGTGTGTGCACGCGTGTGTGTGCGCGCGTGTGTGTGTGGTGTACCTGATGAAAACCTTTGTGGTTGAAATGTGGTACAGTAACAATCTACTGTGTTATGTGAAATGCTCAACATCACTACTGACATTGTGTGTACACTTGGCACAGGTATCAAAACCAGAGGCATCCAGCCAATCGAGTGCCCAACAGAGGGTCAGGTGACATGCAGGTCCACCCTGGATCTAGCCCAAGGCTGTCGGGGGTACCTCCCCAGGGGATTCCCCGAAAGGAGGGCCTCCTGCCAACACCTGCCAACACCATGCCCTTGTCAGTTATCCCTATCTCAGTTGTGTCGGGGTCCAAGCCAGCGAGAGGTGAGCAGGTGGATGCAGAGGCAGTGAGAATGTACAGTGGAACCTCTCTATAAAGGATACCACTGGGACACAACTGGCTGTCCTGTATAGAGAGGTGTCCCTACAGAGGTAGATTTCTACACAGCTCTATGTGGTTGGGACAGCAGACAGTGTCTTCATTAGATAGGTGGCCCTTATTCAAAGTGTCCTTTATAGAGAGGTTCCACTGTAGTTTGCAATCAGTCATGGGTTCGTAAAAGGAATTGTTGAGCGTAGTCACAGTGTGCAGAAAACTGGATACAATGACGAGCTTGTTTTGAATTAAAGGTGGCCTTCTTAAAGGGAGCGTGTCGTTTCTGCCTGTTTGAGCCCAGCAGATCCTGAGCTTCTCTTTTTGGTTCCTTCTTAGCACAATGAGCAAAATGTGCATCTCCATTACATTGGCCATTTACCAGGTGTTTCAGGTGCACAGCAATGACACACTCTAATGAAGCGAGGCTTCTCAGCTGGTTCAGTCATGAGAAAGGGTGGTCCTCTAGATACCCCCTCTAACCTAGAACTCCAAAATCACCCCTTTCTAGTGACACTCTTGTATTTGCAATGGAATTTTACTGCATTTGTCAGAACAGGTTCAGAGCATATTATTGTGCTAAACCTGTCTATGATATGAGTGAAGAGTGAAGCCTCTAAAAGTGCACAGTCAAGCCTTCTTTCTCTTCCTTCCTTCCCTCCAGGTCCTCCCACTGAGGCTGTGCTGGAGTTTGAGTGTAAGAGCCAGGAGCGCTCAGCCCTCAGCACAGAACTCAGGAACAGCCGACAGGCATCCAAGGTGTACGTCGTGAAAGGTAAGCTCAGGAGGCTGGACAACCTGTGCTATTAATAAGAGCCTGCCTGTGTAAAACTGTGAAACAGTTCCAACCAATAAGAGCCCCTCCTTTGCATTGTGATGTCCTCCACGTAAAGCATGTACTAATAAAAGCCCTACCCCCATGCTTACGTGAAGGAAGTGCTATTAGTAAGAGCCCCTCCACTCTGTAGGGAGTGATTCTCTAGTACGTGCTGAGTATGCACAACTGGAGCAGGCCCAGTCTGCGCTGGCTCAGTACCGGGAGCGCAATTTCAAAGTGACACTGCTGACTCCAAACAAGCTGCCATCCCGACACGCGGCTGTAGGCACAGCCCAGCAGTCATGACCAATGAATCTAATATCATCACCACTGGCTCACAGAGTAAGGTGACAAACATTCATGGTTTTATACAAAGGTTTGAAGAAAGAAAGGTAACTTTTTATCAAAGTACGTATGTGATTGACTTGCTAGTTCATAGGTATGGGTATGGTAAATACTGTACTTACGTAAATGACATCAGTTCACCATAATTCATCAATCCACAACATGAAGTTGATTCAGTGCGCGACAAGTTGTTGTGTGCATGGCATTGCAGGGTTTACATAATATGGGGAAATCCCCGGGCCAGCTGCTTCCGAAACTGTACGTTAGGTGTGGTTGGATGCACTGTTGGTTGTGATTCTCTGTTGCCTGGGAGTGATTGCCATGGTAACACAGGTCTTCTAGGCCCAAAGAAATACCTCAGTGGAGATGAGTAATCCCCTGCAAGCTGTGGTGGGCGGGTCCCTGGTAAATGATCCCAATCGCCACCTGTGGGCAGTGGTATGTACATATTGGTTGCCCCACACTAAAGCCGGTACCCACCACAGATACTCTCTCCAATGCAAACACTGACCAATAACTCCAGGGACTTGTGGGTGCCCCCAGTACTCTGCACTAACGGGACTGTCAAGTACTGTTTCTCCAGGCCTCCTCACTCTGTGGGCCTTTTGCAACAAGTACAACTTTTTGTACAGCTAGAGGGAGAGGGAAGAGTTACATATGTAGACACGGCCCCGCCCCCTCCCCACCCCCACCACTACCAGCTCTCACCTCCTTCCAGTCATTGCCCCATGCCTGTCCAGCCATGCTCTGCTCTCCTGCACATATGGGCATGGGACCGAGTAGCACACGTGATCATACTAAAGCGTGGCTTCCTGACAATAGACCGTCTCCAGACCGTCTCCAGGAATGATGCTACTTAATGCAATACATGCAGCGGGGTACAGTTCCCCGCCCCCTTCCCGTAGCCTGGTAAGGGTCTAGCGCACTATACAGTAAGGCAGTGTCAACAGAGATGCACACTTGACATTACTGCCATGCATTGGTTAGAGCATCAGGCATAAGCACATTCAGTTCATCCAAATTGCAGACAAAGAAACAAGACACACAGAACTTGACCGACTCCAACTTCACAACTTACAAAAGCATCTACTACGTACACACACATTACAGTAGTGTATGCCAGACTCCCCACCCGGCCTCACTAGCAAATCCAAAGTCCCTTGCACAGAGGTCCCGCCAGAGGTAGCCATCAGAGGTCAGCGCATAGAGTTCGCTGCAAGTTGCTCCCACATTCAGCAAGCTCACTGCATCCAAATGGGACAGCACTTTGAGCTGTCAGAAGGGAGAAGCAGGAGCTAGCTAGGGTTAGTTACAACCACATGTGCACACACACCAGTAGGTCTCAATCACCTTGATCTCTGTGGAGAGGCTGGCCAGTGTTCCCTTCAGGACCAGACCCAGCTCTGAAACAGGGTGTGGACAGGTGACAGTGACAGAGTTGGGAGTGACGGGGTGACAGTGGTGAGGGCAGACTAGTGTGGTTACCAGCTCTGACTGCGTTGATCACAGGGAGGGCAAGCCGGTCTCTCATCATGATCTCCAGCGTGCGGCCCAAGAGGACCTGTTGGGGCCCTGTTAGACGGACATTGAGGCAATGGACCACACCTCTCCATGAAGTGGGTGGGGCAGCATACCTTTATGTAGGGCTGCGGACGGGTTGAGGTAGTCACTAGGCTTCACTTGGCAGGTCACTGCTTTCTGTGGTTTGGTGACAGTTGCTGAAGAGTAAGACAGGGCCAGACAAGTTGTGTCAATGCCAAACGTACAGGTACAGGTACATTACTTGGCCGGCACTCACCTTGTATCACACTGACACGGCCCATTGTTGTCATGACAACATGACAGTCCTTCCCTAAGTATGTGTACCTTATACGATACGTTCCTCCCAAGTTGGCCAGGACTGTAGCATTCTCTTCCCTGGTGATACCCTCACTAATCAGTACAGCGTCGGCCACAACTAGCACCACTTCCGCTGCCGTGTGGGGAACTGCAGTTGTGTAGAGGGCAGCCAGGAGCTCGGAGAAGCGCGATGGTACAACGCTAGATGTAACTGCTGTAGGAACAGAATCATGTGACTCCATCTTTACAGTTGATTGGTCCATCTGTCCTACAGGCAAGTCACACGACTCTTTCTTTGCAGCTGATTGGTCCATCTGTCCTACAGGCAAGTCACATGACTCTTTCTTTGCAGCTGATTGGTCCATCTGTCCTGGAGCCAAGTCACATGACTCTGTATTTGCAGCTGACTGGTTGACCTGCCTTGGAGCTGAGTCACATGATTCCTCTTTAGCAACTGATTGGTCCCTAACCTCATTTGACACTGGGCCACTGGAAATCAGCCAAAGTAGGTCACCTGAGACCACTCCCAACTCTGCAAGTCTCCCACTGCAGCCTCCCCTCAGCGGGTCCTTCCCGTTCAGTGACACACACCACTCATTTGGCCTGCACACACACACACACACACACACACACACACACACACACACACACACACACACACACACACACACACACACACACACACACACACACACACACACACACACACACACACACACACACACACACACACACACACACACACACACACACACACACACACAGTGAGAGAGACGCCGCACACATGTCAAAAAGTAGCTTTAATCTTTTGTGACACCGTATCTACTGAGTTCATTTATTCATATAATATATACCGAATATTGAGTTCCTGCGCGAGTCTGGCCACGACACTGCTCGGTGAGCAGTCCTCCGCCATGTCCAGGCAAAGGGGGCGCCCAGAGGAGCCTTTTACTTTCACTCGTATCTTCATTATGCTATTATCAATGCCTACTGACAGAAAGAGCCGACCTCCTTCTTACTGCCATATGGAGCATAAACAGTGCTGAGTGCAGCAATACTGGGGATTCCCCCAGTAGAGTAGGGTGCTGTACAAAATGGCGGGCGTGGTCGGAGCCTTCAACAGCGCCATCCTCCTCTCGGGTAGTTCTATGCTGCCCACTGTGTTTGAGCTGCTAGCACAGGAAGCTCTGACTGGGGCGCTAAGAACAGCGTCGGAATACATACTCAAGGTGAACCTGGGGTGCGGTGGCAGTTTTGCTACGACCAGCCTTCTTTTGTATATTGAAGTACTAAGCTGACTAGGTCGGTCGAGTGTGTAGCGGTGTGTGTTGTTGTGTTGTTGTGTTAGGCTTTTATTTGCAAATTCTGGTTCTGTAGTTGCTAGATGGTATCATTGTTTTGTATATAGGTTGTGGCAAATTGTCATCCAGAGCTATTAGGCTGGGTCTGGCGGTTCAAGGGGGAACTCGGGCTGTGTGGTCTCCTGGCAGTGGAGGGGTACTTTGTGATTCGCCACAGTATGTACATGCACAAACGCACAGACCGTCGCTCACTCATGCAGTATTTCTGTCGGCTGTTGTCCTTTAGATGGGTCCTTTGCTGAGCATTTCTATGGGCTTCAACGTGCTCAACACTCCTCACCAACTGCACAGCTGAGTATCTGGCATAAGTTGACCAGCATCGCAAGCCTAGTGGGTTGAACAATATTGTTCTGTGATTTGTGGTGGTGGTGGTGGTGGTGGTGAAGGGCCTTGTTTGAACTCTGCAGGTTGTCTTGCCTTACCTGCTCCTCAAACTTGAGGAATGCTACAAGCGTGTGGAGGAGAAGGAAGGACCTGAGGGGAGGAGTGGGCTGTTCCAGAAGCTGTACCCAGTCGGCCATTTCCTCTGGGAGGTACATATGCACTGAAAAGACAAGTGCTTCTGCTAAGCGTGGCTACACCGCACCTCTCCCTCTCCCTCTTCTCCAAACGTGGCCCTCCATCATCTGCAGGCGTGTCAATTGTGCTTTAGGGTGAGTCATCTGGTAGGCGTGTCCAAGTACTATCTCCCAACACTCTGGCTGGCCGGAGTAACTCTGCAGCGCACAACTGACAGCACTGGCGGCTGGAGGTGGGGCTATACCTAGCATACACCCACTCCCACCTGACCACATCACATGACCATCACATGACCATCACATGGCTCTTCAGGTATGGTGTATCTGGCTTGATGTTGGCACTGGCATACGGTCTTAAGTTCCTAGAGTGGTGGGGCTCTGAGGGACGTGGGGAGGACATGAGGAGGGCTGCAACAGCACTTCCTCCACCCCCACCCCCTGGGCAGGTGCAGGTAAGTGCCTGCCTAACTCTAAAAGGAGTTTGATAGATCTGCTATGTTGTTTGTGGCATCTGTACTTGTGTATGCACTGTTTTAGGATGTTTCCTTTGTGCAGGTACATGAAGAAGGTGTTTGTATCTTTGATGACCACTCCCTCTGCCCATTGTGCCACGCCCCCCACCACACCCCCACTGCGCTGGCTTCCTCGGGCTATGTCTACTGCTATTCGTGCATCATGCCCCACATAAGACAACACAAACAATGCCCAGTCACACTTCTCCCCACACAAGAACACCAAATCATCAGACTGTATGTAACTAATTGATCACATGACCGTCCTGTTCCTGACCCTGTGCATTTGGTCCAGCGCATGCAATACCTCACTGGACTCCACCTCCATGAAATGCCTGTGCACTGCCAGCATCTCCTGTGTGGTCTTGAGTGGGTGGTATGTGATGAGCTCTGCAAATGGACCATCTCTCTGAACTACTGCCTCTGAGTGTTTCTTGCCATGGACGAACAAACGACTCAGCTGCAGGATTGAGGGTGGGCAGGGAGTCATATGCAACCTCTTCCTCTACTTGCCCCACCCACCCACCTCTACCTGCCACTCCCACCCACCTCTACCTGCCCCACCCACCCACCTCTACCTGCCACTCCCACCCACCTCTACCTGCCCCACCCACCCACCTCTAGTGACCATGTACAGAGCACCCCTGTCTGCTCCGCAATGCATCGCCCCAGCTCCACATCCTCATGGGGGGTGACCACCGAGCGCAGACAGCCTGCCAGCCGTGGGCCCAGCCTATGAAGCAGACCCTGGCTCAACACAGTTCCAGGCCCACCCATGCAGAAACGCCCACCGGCTATTAGATGAGTGAGCCCCTCTGCTCCACCAAATCCAGGCTGGCCCAGATAAATGGGTTGGCGGTGGTCAAGCGAACGTAGCAGCGCTTCCAGCCGCGTCACACGCACGTAGAGGTCGTTGTCAGCTTTCATAAACCACTTGTAGCGGCGTAGCAAGTGGGCGTGGAAGTGCTGCAACATCGCAAATACTTTCCCTTGCGGCGGATACTGGTCGTCGGGCACGCCTCGCAGTGCTACGACGTCCCTAGGCAACTCAGAGGACACGTTAACGTCACCGACAAAGTACCACAAGTTTCCCTTCGCCTCCTCTGCCCAGGTACAGTTGACCGTGTGCACGCGGTCCCGTAGGGAGGAGTGAGAGGCCACCACGCCGATCGCCAGGAGACGCGCCGCGTTGGAGAGAGGCGACTGTGCCCTCAACTCCCTCACAAGATGCTCCTTCTTCCCTTGTAGAGCGATAAACGCCCCCACTGTCCATAGGCCCAGGAGAAGGCCGACAAAGAGGAGCAGCAAATTCCTCCAAGCGGGCATTGGAACGCGACGTCCGTGTAGTCACGTGTCATGTGTGATTCATATGGCGCCATTAATATAGAGGGGCAAAACCAAGATGCGTTTCCGAGCCAAAATGCACAACAGTGCCAACATTTTGCAGCTTACAAGTCAGCCAGTTCTGGTCTAGTCTGCCTGTGGATGATTCCTTGGCTATCTATTGTTTAATTATTATTTTGCGCAGAAGTGGTGGCGACGATATCGCGCAGTGCTCGCCAGTGCGTGCTGCGCCTCTCAGAGGACAAGATCTCCTTTGTGTCTCTCGAGAGTGGAGTACTGGGTGGGGTTAACCTCTGGTGTGAACTCTCACAGGTTCATTCACTCCACAATATTAGTTAAATTCGGCAGATGTGATAGGGATAAAGAGAGTCATTGCATTCTGTTCAATATGTACGCGTACGCCTGTGTGCGCACTGGTATGTTAGCAATTGTGTGTGCGTGTGTGTGTGTGTGTGTGTGTGTGTGTGTGTGTGTGTGTGTGTGTGTGTGTGTGTGTGTGTGTGTGTGTGTGTGTGTGTGTGTGTGTGTGTGTGTGTGTGTGTGTGTGTGTTTGTGTGTGTGTGTGTGTGTGTGTGTGTGTGTGTGTGTGTGTGTGTGTGTGTGTGTGTGTGTGTGTGTGTGTGTGTGTGTGCGTGCAGCTGACCAAGTGAGACCTCACTGCATGTGTTAGTTGTGTCCTGTGGCCGCCTGTGTAGGCTGACTACTTTGATGAGTACCGGATAGAGGGTCGTGATGAGCGGAATGAGATCTACCTAGAGGTGCCTCTAGATCAGATGAGTCGTGCCTTTCGCTCGGCTCACAGTGCACAAGTGCTCAAGGTGAAGCTAGCACGAAAGGAGGGGGCCCTGCTCTCCTTTGAGATCCTACAGGTGATGTACCTGCATAGTCAGGTCGGACGTCGTGCTTGCTCTGAATTGTAATAGACTGGGGAAGAATTTAGAAGTAAAGTTTGCAAGTCAGCCTTGCAAGAGTTGATAACTTTACTCCACTAGAAATGGCTAATTAAAGGTCCGATGGAGGTGCTGTAGTGACATGGATGATAACACTACATAGATTAAACATATAAATGTTGCTTTGGATATATTTAGCTGGTGAGAGTTAATACTAGCAGTGTTCTTCTGACTCCTTCCCCTCCCCTTCTCCTCCCCTTCCCTCCCATTCCTCTCATTCACAACCTTTTCAGCCAACCTCCTCCAGCACACAGCGCCATCTTGCCATTGACATCCCTGTTGCCATGGTACCACCCCGGCTTTGGGAGGACTACCAGGAACCAAAGATGCCTGACATTGATGTCAGCATTTACCTGCCTTCTCTTCGTTCACTGAAGACCAATGTAGACCGCATGAAGAACCTTGCACCCCAACTGGTAGGGCTTTCTTGCTAGTGCCGGCCAATGAAGATTACTGGGCTTTCACCCCTCTCCCCTCCCGCTGCAGTTCATCAGCGCCAACGTGTGTGGCAGCCTCACACTACGAGTGGAAACAGAGACTGTGTCTGTGAGTGTGTTGTACTCAAACCTAAGGAACCACCACTTTGGTGAGCACAGACTGAGAAGAGGAGAGGGGAGAGGAGGGGACGGTGGGTGTGGGTGGGTGGATGGCTTAGTACACTCTCCCTGGTCCTACAGGAGGTGAAGAGGATGGAAGCCAGGACAGGGCAGAGACTGCATGTGAGGCATGTGTGGACATCAAGAGGTTCTCACAGGTCCTGTCATCGCAGTTTGTTCCCATGAAAGCAATTTGTAGTGAGTGCCCCCCTCTTTTCCTCCCCTCCACTCCCACCCTGTCATACAACTCATTCACACGGATAGTCACTGTGAATATATTGCCTTCTGCACGCAGATATTGTTCATGAAAAGGCAGTCCAGGTATTTCTTCTCCACGAGGACATCTGTTTAATGTACTTTTTCCCATCTGTGCGTAGATAAAATCAATAATAGCACACGCCTTTGTTTTCTGTATTCCGTATATTGGCGCTTTTTTTCCGTAAAACATTACATTTCGCGCGGGATGCTGTGCAGTTGCCGCCAAAACACCAGGCGTGGTGGACAAGAAGACGTGCCCGCAGTGAACAAGACTGAGCAAAAGACAATTTGGGACGCCTGTCGTTGCGTCCTCTCGGATTTGTGTGAATGCGTACGTGAGTGAGTGAGTGGAAGAGAGAGGCGTGCGTGTAGCAGCCCCGCACCGCCAACAGCTGCAGCCCTCCATTCTAAGCGACCCACGGACCAGGAGGGATGGCGTCGATCGAGGACCGAATGGACCACTACGAGAAGCTGGAAAAGGTCGGAGAGGGGACCTATGGAGTCGTGTATAAAGCACGCAACAGGATTAGTGGCGGGCATGTGGCGCTCAAGAAGATACGGCTGGATACGTGAGTACGCAGATCCCTCATAAAGTCAGGTGTCCTTAACTCTTTTCCTCCTCGTGTAGGGAGTATGAGGGCGTGCCTTCCACAGCCATACGAGAAATCTCTCTCCTCCGAGAGTTGCGGCATCCCAATGTGGTGGCCCTGCATGAGATTCTTCATGTTGACCAGAAGCTGTACTTGGTCTTTGAGTTTCTTGACTGCGACATGAAGAAGTACTTGGATAGCTTTGGCTCCAAGCCCGTCCCTCCAGAGCAGACCAAAGTGAAGAGGGGATGGGGGCTGGGTGCATGTGTAGTTGTGATGGCCTGTGTGGCCCTGTATGTTTTGTTTGGCAATGCTGGAGAGGGTGGATGGCTGGTGACCTGATGACAGAAATATTTGTTTAGCTTCTGACACTGAAACATGACCACCTTGGCACACACAGTATAGTGAGGTTTCTCACTTGTGCTATTGGGCTACTGGTCACCGGTCAAAACACCTGTAGTCACCTCACCATCCATTGTGTTGTTTGGTTGTCACTTTCTTGCCTGGACACTTTTGATAAAAGCGCAAGTGGTTTCCAGGAGCCATAGTTTACAGCTGCTTTTTCCTTGTCTGATCTGTACCTGTATGTACTGTGGTGTGGTGTCCTTTGACTTAGAATCTGGTATACCAGCTCTTGGATGGCACAGCATTCTGCCATCAACACCGTGTCATCCACCGAGACCTCAAGCCTCAAAACCTCCTCATCAACATTCGTGGCCCAGTGGTGAAGCTAGCTGACTTTGGACTGGCTAGGGCTTTTGGGGTTCCCGTTCGGACATACACACATGAGGTTGGCAGTGATTGCTCTCGCATGCATGTCTTCATCGTGTGAACTGTGTGCGCTCTGTCTTCTTCTTGTGCAGGTGGTGACACTGTGGTACCGTGCACCTGAGCTCCTCCTGGGCTCTCAGTACTACTCAATGGCTGTGGACGTGTGGAGCATCGGTTGCATTTTTGCAGAAATAGTGAGTGGAACATTGGTGTTGGCACTGCATGGCACTCCACTAATAGAGAACTAGCTGTAGCTGCTCCCTCTGTGAGTGGTATGGCTGATGTCTCCATTTGTGCACTGCCAATGTTAGTGTGTGTGTCCTTGGACTGTTAGAGCTAAACACTTGTCCAAGCCACATTGATTATTATGTCTGTTTGTGTGTGTGCCTCTGTGTGCCTGCTAAGGTGCTGAAGAAGCCTGTCTTTCCTGGCGACTCGGAAATTGACCAGCTGTTTCGCATCTTCCGTACTTTGGGTACGCCAGGCGAGGAGACCTGGAAGGGTGTGACAAAACTGCCGGACTACAAGTCCACCTTCCCCAAGTGGCCACGGCAGAACCTGGTGTCTATCCTGAAGGGTCTCAGTGCAGATGGGGTGGACCTCTTGCAGGTTAGATCTCCTGCACAGTGTGTGTGTGTGTGTGTGTGTGTGTGTGTGTGTGTGTGTGTGTGTGTGTGTGTGTGTGTGTGTGTGTGTGTGTGTGTGTGTGTGTGTGTGTGTGTGTGTGTGCAGTACACAAAGCTTATGCATACATTGTTGTGTTGTTAGTGCAGTTAGTGTCCCATATCCCCTCTCTCCGTGTGCCACTACGTACATAGTATCCTGTATTCTCCACAATTGTATGCAAGAGTGTATACACACACATACATGCATGTGTCACACAAATGTGTGTAACTGTTTGAGGCATCAGCTGTAGCTTTCCTGTACAATGCTTCCCTGTAGCAAATGCTCATCTACGACCCACAGCAGCGCGTATCTGCCATGAACGCCAGACTACATCCTTACTTTGCAAGCTAGATGTCAGGATCCACTGCATGCTCTCTCCTAGGATCTACTGACCACATGTAACTAACAATATGGACGCCATTTTAAATCCTTTAATTGTTTTGCAAGCTAGATGTCAGGATCCACTGCATGCTCTCTCCTAGGATCTACTGACCACATGTAACTAACAATATGGACGCCATTTTAAATCCTTTAATTGTGTTGATACTTGTACAGTACTAATAATAGCAGTATTGCAACTCATTATAATTATATTCATATATTCTGTAGTATTTAAAGAGTATTGCACACTTGTGCACTGCCTATTTACATAGTTAATCATAAGCCAATTCGTATAGTACGTAGTTATGTATAATCTAGACTAGACTACATAATTTTGTATGTATAATCTAAAGCACAGTATAAAACAGCAGGTATTCCCTTTGTACTCAATAATCATCGTACTCGTCATACTCCACTGCCCCCTCGGGCCCAATTACGGTTTCCACCTGTCTGTCATCAATATCACCCACTTCCTCCTTGCTGTTGGCTATCTGTATGGAGTGCAGTGGAGGGCGGCGTGGAGCCAGTGGGTTGGTCCACCCTCCCTCGGGTGACTCTGTGAAGGTGGGGTTGCCCCAGCCCTCCGAGACACCAAACATGGGATTGTGGCGGTGGGTTCCGATGTTCTGCTTGCGTCTGAAGGACACGGTGTGGGACAGTCATCATACGCACTTGATGAGTGCATGTTCATCACACACATGCCCCTCCCCCATGCACACACCTGTATGAAACTGGTTGGTTCTCAGCTCTGAGTCTTCTGTGAGCGATGGTCTCCGTCCGTGTGAAGGTGAAAATGTACACAACCAGAACCACAGCTGCCACTGCCAGCACAATGAACACCACACCCAACACAGAGCATACAATGACTACAACTGAAGTTGGAAGGGAGGGAGGAAGGAAGGGGTTAGCAGAGTGTTTGCACATGTAGCTGTAGCTGGTGTGGAGATTTGTAGGTAGGTACAACTTGCAACGTACCCAATAAGTCCGTGGTCAGTCCTGCTGGTGTTGGGGACTCTGTTGTGGAAGGCAACACAGGAGCCAGTGAGATGCAATGTCATTGCATGCCGAAGGTACGGTACACTGATACCAGATGTTACAAGTGGCCCATAGGTGGGGTGGGGTCCCCATACCCATGGTGGGGTGGGGTGGGTACCCCCTTTCAACTGAGAGGCAGGTTTTAAAGTGATGGCCCAAGCAGATCACAGCAATGGAGGGACAAACAATATTCTGGGTTATATGCCTTGTATACTAGGCTTTTCTGACCAATCAAATTGCAGCATTCAGGGGGTAAATGGGTCTGAGATTGATCCCACATGCTCAGAATCTCAGGTCAGTATATCCTAAAATGTAGTATAATTATTGACAACAAATGCGTCTTATGTTACTCCCCTTCGCAGATGCTCAGAATCTCAGGTCAGTATATCCTAAAATGTAGTATAATTATTGACAACAAATGCGTCTTATGTTACTCCCCTTCGCAGAAGCATAGCTTATATTTATTGTCTCTATATAAACCAATTTAAGGATCGATTTAACTGGATTGAAGAGCCCACTGTTATGAAAACACCCCCCTTTAATCACCGGAATATGGCAATATGCAGCTAGCAGATTATCTGCTCACTCACCACTGTATAGGTAGGCATACAGCAATAGCTCACACTCATGATCATTCACTCACCAACACAACCGGTGTTAGACATATAGTAGCCTGCCTCGCATGAGAAGCATAATGATATGCCACGTATGCCAACTGTCTCATCTCTGCCACACATACCACACCCATCGCTGCACCCTGCAAGAGGAAACAGGACGTAACATTAGTTGTAAAAACACAGCACTGACACTATATGTACTATGTACTTAATGATTGTGATGGTACCTGGACAGGCAACTGTATCTCCAGTCGTGAATATAGCATGAAAACTTCCACATTTAATACCGATCCCTTAGGGAATGCTGTATGCCCCGCCCACCCAGGGAATACATAATGTATTGGGCTACTCTGAATGTGGCAATTGCGACATTATTTTTACATGCATCTACATTCAGTCATATGATATTCACACTTTTAATCAGTTATGTGTTTCTACCTTTACACTTGAAGAGCATGACCGATTTACGGTTAACTCACTTTGGCAGTGTCCCGACGAAAGTCCGCTGGACTTCGTCAGGCAGTCCGAGCACTTTCCAGGCTCGATGTCCCTCTCGGTCATGTATATCCCTGTAACGTTTTCCGGAGTATCGGGTCGGTCCCATACACCTGGTTCCCTGCATCTGTAGTCGAACAAATAACCTTCGACGTATGCTGTTATAGCAACAAATCCACTTTGGTTGCTCGAGAGAGTGATGCAAGAGTAGTAGACGGGGACCTCGGTGTTCCCTTGGTGAATAGACACGAAATCGCCCAGTTCCATCCTCACCGTCCTCTTAGGTAAGAGTTCATTGCAGGCCTGCTGCCCGGCTGCAGAAGCGAAAGCAGCCACGAAGACGACGACTGCTATCATTGTTGATCTGCGCAAGTGGTCACGCCCTGTTGAGCTTGCCGACGACGGTAATTGATATCAAACGTCATGTAGTGACGTCTATTTGTAGGAATGTGTCCAATTCAAAATGGCGGCTCGTCGCGTAGGTAAAATTAGCGAAACGGTCGCGAACTGGAATAATTAATTATTAAAGACCATGGATAGGCTTATTTCAAGGTGCTAAGTGCAAAAACGTTCCCAAAGGCAACCTGGAGTGCACGTAAGGGGAAAGAGTCGTAACTTGCTGTTACCCTGCTACTAGAATATCAAAAAAGTTCGATTAAGATTTTCAAGGGGGATTTAGCAATGTCCGAGAAAGAATAGAAACAGGTGGTGACCTCTCAGTACTTTCACCCACCACATTTCTTTGTCCTAAATTCCTTGTAGAGTGGTCCTGAGTGCACTCGAGGGAATTTAGGACTTCTGATCCTCAAAGAAATGTGATGGGTCAAAGTACTGAGATGTCACCACTTGTATGCTATTTCGAACATTCCTAAATCCCTTGAAATTTTAATGGTAAATTTTTAGTGGGCATTGATAATCTATGGGTGGGTGGGGTTTTGGTAAAATGGCGGCCAAGCCTTGTCTGGAAGAAATGGAGTTTTTGAGGAATGTCTATCCGGACCCAGACGAGTTTTCGTGGGACGGCACCACAGGGAGAGGATCGATAAACGTACACGTGGACACAAGTGGCAGTGTCAATGTGCGATTGAAGTGGAATGGTGCGCTCTATCGCTCTACGCTACGCGTCAACCACCTGCCTCCCATACGTTTGGACTTTAGTATAGGAAGCAACTATCCGGAATCGGAAGCTCCAGAATTCACCCTATCATGTTGCTGGTTAAACTTTACCACCCTAGGGCGGTTTTGCAAGTTACTGGACGCTTCGTGGTGCTCTGGGGCTGTGTCGCTGTTCGACTGGGCTACACTGCTAAGCTGCGAAGGAGGATCACTGTTGGAGGGGGAGGAGTATTGTTTTGAGGTGGAGGATCCTGCAGTTGTAGAGGACTGGGACGTACGGGCAGTGCAGGATGTGCCGGACCTGGCAGCACTGCTTCCTAGTCTGGTAGAGTACGACAGGAAGAGGTGCAGCATTCTCTTTAGTGAGCAGCGTGTAGCCTGTTGCATCTGCTACACCACACAGTCAGGCACAATGTGTCGAAAGGTCCCTGGGTGTGACCATGTCTTCTGTGTACAATGCTTGGAGTCACACATCATGTCCCGCATTAGGGCTGGCCTGATAGCACCAGTGTGCTGTCCAGGAGTGGACTGCTCACAAGTGTTGTCCCATGGGATGGTGCAGGAACTGCTCCCAGCAGCTGAATTTGCTCGATTCGACCAGCTCCTGCTACAGCGGTCGCTGGACTGCATGGACGATGTTGTTTACTGCCCTCGCCCACTCTGCAGACACCCCAATCTCAAAGATAAGAAGCTGAATATGGCCATTTGTGACAGTTGCAAATACTGCTTCTGCACCCTCTGCCAGAAGGCTTGGCATGGAGCGGAAGCAGGCTGTGACATTCCTCAGGACATGTTTGAGGACATCCGCGACCAGTAGGCAACTTCAAAGTGGCTGCAAGGCAATGCCAAGCGCTGTCCGTGGTGCAGTGTGTTTTGTGACAAGTGTGACGGTTGCAACAAGATGACTTGTGGCTCTTGTGGTGGGTACTTCTGCTGGCTCTGTTTGGAGCGTCTTGGTGTGACCAATCCCTACCGCCATTTTGCTTTTGGCAGGGGAGGCTGTGCTGGTCGACTATTTGAGGGGATGGTGGACCTACCCCCTCCAGATGACGAAGAGTGATGGGGGGAGGGGTCGTCAATTTATGTCTCATCTTTTTCATTTTTTGCATTAATTTGTTCAAATTGTTCAATGTTAACCGTGCTGTTGCATTGACATAACGTAATAATGTATCTCTTATAAAATAAACTACTCAAGAATATGGTGGCTTTGACAAAAATAATGATTGATGAAGTACATTAATTTTGCTGTAATATATAAGTGCCTGTCACAGTATCTGTATTTGTAACCTTTCAGTGACTAGCTAGCACTGACAATCATTCATTCAAAGTACTTGGCCCAACCATGCAAGATGTAGGCCTCAGGATAGGAAGTGTCCTTGAACTCAGCAGTGGAGAAGCCATGTTCCATGTACTGAGACAGGGCTGGCATGTCAGTGAAGGCTGTGTAGCTCATGTAGTGTGAGGCCACGGCCCGAATGTGGTACAGGCGGGGAAGCAGGTAGCAGTCTGGCACAGACCATGTGGCACCGCACAGGAGTGGGCCCGACCCCTGGCTTATGAAGGAGTCTATCTTCCTAAGCTCTTGCGTAAATGCTTGCTCTAACTGTTCTTTGTTTGCAGCGGCATTCTTGAAATTTTTAGCGTATTTGCCGAACTCGTTAAAGACATTGTCGGTCGCATCCAGCGCCGCCTTCCAGCCTTCCGGTTTGAGCGAGGGCTCGTGGTAATTCTCGTCCACGTATTCCACTATTTCAACCGAGTTGGTGATGATTTTGCCGTCGGCTGTACGAAGGACAGGCACGGAACCAGCGGGGGTCAGCTCCAGGAACCAGGACGGCTTGTTGCTTAGGTCCACCAGCACTAGCTCTGGGCGGACTCCTTTAATTCTGAAGGCCAGGGTAGCTCGATGAGAGAAGGGACAGTCCCCTAAATCCTTGTTTCCAGGACCACCTTTGACGTACAGTTTCAGAATCTCATCCATGTCGTGAATATTCCATTCCAATGTTGTAAATTGGAAGTTGAAGTGACCCGAAAAGTAGCGAGGTGGGGTTAAGTGCCCTTCGCGCCCTATATAAATACGGGTGCGAAGGGCATTTTCGGTTTGCGGGCGCTTATATAAAATAAAAGGGTCCAGCTGACTTGACTGGTGCTGAGTCATGGTATTTTGTATATTAGCATAGCACATGATTAATATGAGATGCATAGCCTACTTTAATGTATACGTAAGTACGCGTCCACTACTATTTATTTGAGAAGCAGAAGAGGTAGGCACCAACCATCCTTTCTGGTTTGTTTGGCGCTCTGGGGAGCTCTGAGCGATGTATGTGCTGTGTGAGTGTGTGTACAAGAATGAGACGTTCGTTGCTGCAGCACTGCGCAATGAGGTCGCAGTGGAGCGGTCTCGCGCAGTGTCTGTCCGCACAAGCAAGAGCGCGTGGGATGTGAAACTCTGCCTGTGCTTCGGTGTATGCAGGTGGTGATGTCTGGGCGAACAGGTGGGAGGCGCGAGCAGAACGAGTCGCAGACGCTGGCTGGGATATGGCCTGAGATTGAGCGTGGACTGCAGCAGGTTTTCTTTGCACAGAGAACTATGTCTCGAAGGGAGTACATGGAACTGTACACGTATCCTCTTTCTCTCCACACAATCCCTTCCTGGTCCTCAGCCCTTGCTGGCTCACCCTCACTTGTACGTTGTGTGTCCTTGACTTTCCCTCCCCAGTAAAGTGTACAACTACTATGCGTGTGTTCCGAGCACACCGGATCCACCGCGGTCACTGCCTTCCTCCTCAGGTTAGCCTGAATGGCAAGTAAGGACTCTGCCATCCATTCTCTATGGCTGCTGTGAGCTCACACGAGTGTGTGATTCATTCGTTTAGGGGGTCCCCGGTTTGTGGGTATTGAAATGTACGGACGTCTGCAGCAGTTCCTGAGGGACAGGTTTCTGCGACCACTTTTACCGGTTTGTTGCATGGGGTGCAGTGGAATGGGGTCTGATCATAGGTGAGGGGGGGAGGTATGCACTAACGCTTCACATTGGACTGTGGAGGATACATTGTCTCGACAAGGACAGCATTTGAAGTTCATTGTGAAAGCTAAGCCAGTGTAGCATCAGATATGCTCTTGTACCATAAATGGTTTGTATGTGTGCATGTTTGTGTGCGTACCTGCTTGCAGAATGCAGAAGCCATGACTGGTGAGGACCTGCTGGGGTTCTGGGTGAACTCGTGGAGGGACTACACCTCCTCCAGTAAGGTGGTGAATGGCATGTTTAACTACCTTAACCGACACTGTATTAGACAGGAACTGGACGAAGGAAGGAGAGATGTCTGTGAGGTGTACACAGTGAGTTGGGGTGTGGTGTGGTAGGAGGAAGAGGAGTGGGTTAGAGGGGTCAAAACAGAGAGCACTGTCTATTGTGTTGGTGTGGTGCACCACGTCTGCTTCTGGTTGTCTGCGTGTGTGTATGCAGCTTGCGCTGATCACCTGGCGTGAGGTGATGTTTGTCAACTTGAATGAATCCGTGACGGCTGCTGTGCTCAATCTGATTCACCGTGAGAGGAACGGCGAGGCAATTAACACTCGTCTGATCCAGGAAGTGGTAGACAGCTATGGTGGGTGTTGCATGGAGTGGGGTCGGTGGAGGTCCTCTCCTGCTAGTGGTCTGTGGCCTGTCCCTTGCAGTGGAACTTGGAATACAGATGGAGTAACCGCAGGCCAAACTACTGGCCCGGTACTGTGACACCCTTTTCAAGAAATATATATTTATTGTATGTTGCCATGGCAACGTCGAAAAGATGAAAGGGTTGAACCATGACATATATTGTATATAACATGGCTAGCTGGTTAATAAATTGGCCAGGAGCTCTGGGCTTTTATTTACAGCCAATCACTTTGCTCCACTATGATAACTATACCTTAGACTTTGTTGTTCTTCCTTTCTAGTAGACATAACAGTCGTAGCTACTATTATAATAATATCGATTTGTCAGCATGCAAGATTGCATTTGCTCCTTATTATTGCCATTTACACGTCAATTGCAATAACATGAAAGTGAACTGCTTATAGCTATATAACTGAATCATGATTAATGACACGAACCTGAATGTTACTTATAATTCAAAACCAAAGAGTTCATTAATATCTATGCCCTTTAGTGGATCAGTTTCAGGTAAAGGCTGTGGTGTAGGTGCCAGTGGCTCGTGAAGTTAACTGGCGTTTGTGGCCTCTCCTGTCTGATGTATCGCTGCAGTCCGCACAGAAGTAGCTGGATGCTCCGCGGTGGATACTGGGTTTTATCAGTTTTGATTTCCACCGCAAATTTGCACAATTCTTCGCACAGCGCGTCTCTGTTGTCAGCCAGCAGGCTCATTTCGGTAAGAGTCGACTCATCCATACGCTCCCTACGTACCTTAGCCCACTCGCTGTAGATTTTCAGGGCCCATCAGTTTGATACCTGGTGTTCTTTAGCTGAAAGCCTTTAGCCAGTTCCTCGAAGTCGTCATCACTACGAGAGAAGTCGAAACGGTTGTCAGAAGTAGTTGCTAAATACTTTTTTCTTCGACAAAGACCGCTACCCCTAGCTCGAGCCATTCTAGATCGACGAGGGCGACGTTAGCGACGAAACGTTCGAAATATCAGCAATTTTCGAACGGCGAATGAGCGACGTTTCTTTTGAGCGTTCGTAACAATAAGCCAATTATAGTACACTAAGCTGGGCGATTTGCATTTTATATCACTCGCCCTCGGGCATCGTGACATAAAATGCATATCGCCCAGCTTAGTGTACTATAATTATAACATATATATATAATTCATAATTCATCATTCATCATTCATTATTAGAGTGCACCATGTGCCACAGCACACTAGGGCCTCAGTGCCCCATGCAGCACTATATAGGAGTAAGAAAATAAGTAAGATGACATCAGTAATCAGTCCACATTGCGAGAGTCATATCATTCAGGATCTGGTTGAGGGATGGGAACCACTAGCTATGTAAACCTCTTCTGCCATAATCTCTCCATAGCTCTCCTTACTGCTGGATCTGTACATGCTTTGTCCATTGCTACTGCCACCCTCTCATTCTCCTCCATGCTCAGCAATCCTTCCACCCTCTCATCCATTAGCTCCATCAACTTCCCCCTTTCCTCTTTCACATGTGCACACCTCATCACCAAATGCTCAACATCCTCTACCTCTCCACTCTCACAGCACTTACATATTCTCTCCTGTCTCTCCAAACCACGCCATCTCCCAGTTTCAATTCTCAGTTCAGCCGTTCCTCCTCTCAACTTTGCCAACATTCTTCTCTACCTCTTACTGTCAACCTCTACACATCGAGCCTTACATTCATAATCCATTAACCTTCCAATCATTCCCAGTTTTGATCGTCCCCTGGCTTCCTCCCTCCAAACCTCTCTCACCTTCGTCCATGCTATAGCCTTCAAAGCCAGCTTCACTTCCCTATATATCAGTGCTGATTTAGGATTGAGAACTTCACTAGCCAAGTAGATAGAGGGACAGATGTCGATTGTCACAAAATTACCAGACGTTTCGGCCCAATCTAGAGCCTTCATCAGTGGTAGATCAAAAAGTACATGGCATGGTGACTTATATACACAGACGGGGGCGGGGGGAAACGGCGGGAAAAACGTGGGCGGGAAGACAGGTGGCTGTATGTGTTTTACATAATAATAATAATAATAATAATAATAATAATAATAATAATAATAATAATAATAATAATAATAATAATAATAATAATAATATGAACTGGAAAGGACTGTATGTGGTCTAGTGTGACGTGTGTGGGTAGTTGAGGAGGGAGTTGTAAGCCTGTGGTAGGTTGCCATCATCTCTGTTCATTGTGTTGGTCTCTGATCTGATATGCCACGATTCAAGTGCACATCTCTGGTGGTAGCTTATATATCAGTGCTGCATAGAGCAGTGATGCCCTAGTGTGCCTCGGCACATGGTGCACTTGAATGATATGATATATACAATCACTTGTTGCATGATGAAGCCATACATCAAAGACGGGAAGTGTGCAATATCACGTCCAATGCACACTTCGGTGTGTAAGAGCCCCCCTGTAGACATAACAAACATGAAATGAATCAATAACAATATGGATTAGACCAATCATTTACCAGATGTGTACAAACAGTTTTGTCTACTTCAGACTCTTTGTTTACTTTCTCAAAAGCTGCAGCTGGAAGTACCTACAAACTCATCATGAAGGATAAAATTAGCACCTTGCATAAACAGTAGCTGAAAACAATTGATGTATACGATTAGGAAGGTATCTAAATGATTTTACTGCTTCAAACATGGCTCTTCAGTCTTTGGAGAAAGCCAGGCAGCGCTCTTACGCCTTCAACCACTCTCCTGAAACGTCTTTAGTGCTCACGAGGTACTGGCTTCTGTGTTCTTCGGAGTGTAAATCTTCGACATCTGCTCAAAGTTGTCGTCAAGCGCGCAGTCTGATTCATCAGAGGGATGAATAATTAGACCGCGCGCTTTCAACGGCTTCAAACCGGGGGACGGCCTCCGCTGTATTCGCTGCGTGCATAGCCATATCGTTACCTTTCGGACAGAATAGCTAGGGTCCTAACTAGTATCGCTGGAAACGTTAGTCTATTTCGTTCGATAGCGAGAGAAACATCTCTGCTACAAATCGTTAAAATTGCAACAAGCCAGTTATATAACATGGACGCTCAGGCGCTTAGCTCATTTATAGCCCTCGGGCGCTTCGCGCCCTCGTGCAATAAATAGGCCAGCGCCCTCGCGTCCATGTTATAACTATTACATATGCATCCAACACCGGCTTATATAGAACTTTGATTTTGTTGTTGCATGATATAGATAGTGGGAAGCTTTCCTCTATCTCTGATTGTTAAAGACTCGTTGACATTAGCCAAAGGCCACTAAGGTTTAGCTATACATTTTGGCAGTTTTCTTTTACTTTCATCAGAAAATGGTCGTATAGATACTCATTTGTGGACCACAGTGCATACACTCTATATACACTCCAGTGCATGGATATATAGTGAATCAGCACTGGGTACAAGGTTGCTATGGGCTGCTCAATCCCACACAGCTATAAGTGTCTATATTGCAGCACAAAAGGTGGTAATCAAGTAAATTCGTGTATGTGTAATCTAGGATATCTTAACGCAGCTAGAAGCAACGTACGCAGCAGACAGAGCAGCCTCAATCGTTTTTGGTAACCGAACACGTTTTACGGATGGTACGGTAGCACCCCCAAACAAATTGAAGGGTACTCAAGCCACCACACACCCCTGTTAAATTTTCCAAGTGGGTCAACCACTAGTAGCTACTCTGAGTTCGAGTATGACTGCTTACTCCGAAAGTAAGACATTGTAGTTATAGCCATGCATAATATAGGTAGCAATATGTCTTGTAACTGATGTATAGCGAAGACGTTAGGTAGCTAGCTATATAGTAGCTAGGTGCTACGTATGAGTGCCGATTCAACCGTTGCTCTCCCTAAACGAACTAAGACCAGCGTAATGCGGTCTTTGTAGTGGTAGTGTGCGCTGTGAAGAAATGCAACATAAATTGCATAGTAGCTAGTCCTTGTGCAAAGTCAGGAGTCATCTCATTTCTATGTAGCTAACTCGGATCAGACATGATATCGCCAATCATTAGCGTTATTAGCTGGCTAGCTATATGTATTTCTAATTCATAGAAATAGATGCTACCAAAATTGGTTGGTATTTCAATGAATTATCTACCTTAAAAATTTTGATCAAAGAGCAGAGTCTCTATTTCATGGGGTATCTGTGTGAGTCTTTACAATCAAAACTCTAGCTACGCAACTCCTAGCTGTATAACTATCTCTAATAAAATGGTGTCATGGTTCTTGTTGCTTAGGCTGTGAAAGGACCCAACTGCAACTCTTGGGTGTTGTAGTAGAGGATCATTCAGTATGCATAAGAACTTGATTGACATGAAGCATTCACATGCAGCAATGAACAAGGCTAAGGCGTTTCGACCACAAAGGATTTCATCTGTTGCAAAGCCATTTGTACTGACGAAGATTTTTGTGGTCGAAACATCTTACCCTTATAAAGTTGTTCATTGCTGCTAGGTGGATGCTCAGTATCAGTATCAGGGAAGTTCTTGTGCTCTTGGGTGATTGGTTTTGTTTAAGTGGAGTGGAATGCATGGCTTATACAGCAAGAGGCCATTAACATAGCCTGCATGCTGTCTGCTTCTCTCATCCAGCTACTCCATTAATTAAACAAACAGATGCAGAATTGGGCTATGGTGGCTACAGACCTGTGTTGAATCAGAACCAACCCGCAGTGGCACAGGATGACATCTGCTGGTGCTGATTTTGTATGTATACATATATAATGGAATGCACTAACACATAAACCTTACTTCCCACAACGCATGCAAATACATGTATGTAACTGCATGTAGGCACCATTTATACGGCGGTTGGCAGTTCCAGCTTTTAATGCCACTTCCGCTCGTCTATATATAAGTACATAATTTGCTGAGACCGTGCATACACCAGACTGTTACCATTCCATTGAAAATTGAGTTGTTGTGACTGGAACTTTAATTTGTTTGTGAGTAGAATATATTGGAGCACTGCATGAAGCACATGGAACTGAGAGGTCGGCTGGGGACCTTCCTGGAAGAACTGAGGGGTGGAGTGTGAAGTAAGGGTCGGCCGTCCATTCTGCAGACACCCCAATCTCAAAGATAAGAAGCTGAATATGACCATTTGTGACAGTTGCAAATACTGCTTCTGCACCCTCTGCCAGAAGGCTTGGCATGGAGCGGAAGCAGGCTGTGACATTCCTCAGAACATGTTTGAGGACATCGGCGACCAGTATGAAGCAGGGACAGCCGAGGAGAAGGCAGCCTTGGAGAAGCGATATGGAAAGAAACTTCGCCAAATGTTGGAACAGCTGGCGACTTCAAAGTGGCTGCAAGGCAATGCCAAGCGCTGTCCGTGGTGCACTGTGTTTTGTGACAAGTGTGACGGGTGCAACAAGATGACCTGTGGCTCTTGTGGTGGGTACTTCTGCTGGCTCTGTTTGGAGCGTCTTGTTGTGACCAATCCCTACCGCCATTTTGCTTTTGGCAGGGGAGGCTGTGCTGGTCGTCTATTTGAGGGGATGGTGGACCTACCCCCTCCAGATGACGAAGAGTGATGGGTGGAGGGGTTGTCAATTTATGTCTCATCTTTTTCATTTTTTTGCATTAATTTGTTCAAATTGTTCAATGTTAACTGTGACGTTGCATTAACATAACGTAATAATGTATCTCTACAAAATAAACTACTCAAGAATATGGTGGCTTTGACAAAAATGATTGAAGTACATTAATTTTGCTGATACATAAGTGTCTGTCACAGTATCTGTATCTGTAGCCTTTCAGTGACTAGCTAGCACTGACAATCATTCATTCAAAGTACTTGGCCCAACCATGCAAGATGTAGGCCTCAGGATAGGAAGTGTCCTTGAACTCAGCAGTGGAGAAGCCATGCTCCATGTACTGAGACAGGGCTGGCATGTCAGTGAAGGCCGTGTAGCTCATGTAGTGTGAGGCCACGGCCCGAATGTGGTACAGGCGGGGAAGCAGGTAGCAGTCTGGCACAGACCATGTGGCACCGCACAGGAGTGGGCCTGGCCCCTGGCTTATGAAGGAGTCTATCTTCCTAAGCTCTTGCGTAAATGCTTGCTCTAACTGTTCTTCGTTTGTAGCGGCATTCTTGAGAAATTTTTGGCGTATTTGCCGAACTCGTTAAAGACATTGTCGGTCGCATCCTATGCAGAATCTCATCCGTGTTGTGAATATCCCATTCCAATGTTGTAAATCGGAAGTTGAAGTGACCCGAAAAGTAGTCAGCGCAGGGGTGGACTCTCAAGTGCCCTTCGTGCCCTAGTCTCGTCCCCAGTCCACTTCCGGCCGCCATTTTTAATGGGGCTCGAAAGGTGGTCTGGCACATTTAGTCGAAAAGCTTGGCACTGCAGAACGATATCGTTCTGCCCAATCAGATTGCCAGAAAATGACGCGTCACTCCGCGTAATAACGAGCGGCGTTCTACGAGCATCAATCCTGGATATACCGAGGCTTGACGTTAAGGGAGTCGCAGTAGAGCTTGTGAACGATGCCATCAAGCATGCTTTCCTTACTCTTGGATACGCTGCAGCTACGAGCGACCAAGATAAGGCGGTTCGGGAGTTCCTAGAGGGCAAGGATGTTTTCGTTTCCTTACCAACAGGCGAAGGCAAATCCCTGTGCTTCGCCACCTTACTAGCTGTGTTTGACTTCCTTAAACAGCATCTCACAGTCTGTACTGTCAGCCGGACGGGACGGTACCGGGTTCGAAGCGGCCACGTCACTAGTCGTCTAGTCACGTGATGTCTCTGACGTACCTTACGAATGCCAAGCTTTTCGACTAAATGTGCCAGACCACCTTTCGAGCCCCATTAAAAATGGCGGCCGGAAGTGGACTGGGGACGAGACTATTCGTGCCCTATGGGCGCGAAGGGCATTTTCCGTTTGCGGGCGCTTATATAAAACTAGTGAATGCAAAGCATTGTGGGGCGAGCCTGAAGAAGCACCATTCTTTTCAAGCTGCGCACACACGTACATAACCGCTGCAGGACGGCCTGTCTGTCATCTGTATGCTCTGCAGCTAGTCTATCCATCTGTTTCATACATAATCGCTGCAAGCGGGCCTGTCTCTCATTTGCAGTTTCACTGGTCACTCTGCTTCTGCAGTAAGCACGCATCCTGAGTAGTGCAGCCTCTCGTTCTTCTTTGCTCCGGGCAGCGCGCCTGGTCCTGTCGCGCTCTCTCCGCATACAAAGCCTTTCTTCTCTCAGATCTCATTCTGAGGCACGCCGGTCCCTTTCGCGCTCTCGCGCAGGCGTTCCTCTTTGGCAGTTGGATCCATAACCGTACGAGAAGTGACCAACGCAGAGGACCGAGCATTTATCGACATATGAAGTGTGTATTGTTTGTGTGCGCGCGCAGGCTAGAGTGCAATCAACAGTTAAGCGCTGCCTATTGTTCAGAGTCGGCGAGCGGCGGCCATTTTGGTAACGATGAATGTATAGAAAGTTACGGTAAAACGTACGATGGATATATATATATATACTAGAGAAGATTAAAAATTTTCTACAAAAATGGTAAGAATGTAGGGATGGCACAAAAAGGACAGAAAACAAGAGGGGATGTCATGTGGTGAAGTATTTGCTGTGTGTGGTTTCTACACACAAGGGTATTGCACCATATCCCTACATCTGGCAGCATTCTGCATCATATGTGCTACTCACTGTATGGCCACATAAGAACTAGTGCCAGCTGTTGCTCTTGGTGTGTAGCTATAGCTACTCCACCATCACTCAGCTGCAAATAGCCCCTGAGGGCTGATAAAGTGGAAGCAGCTAAATACCTTCAACTATATACTTGAGTCTAAATCTGTTCTTGCCAATTATAGTGCATATTCCTTTCGATGTGCTACTGAAGTTCAGTTGACTCTGTTCAAGAGATAAATAATGTACCCTCCCCATCGACACTGATTAGCTACATGCTGCTGCCAGATGTAGGGATGTGGTGCAATACCCTTGTGTGTAGAAACCACACACAGCAAATACTTCACCACATGACATCCCCTCTTGTTTCTGTCCTTTTTGTGCCATCCCTACATTCTTACCATTTTTGTAGAAAATTTTTAATCTTCTCTAGTTTCTGTACTTTTTATGCAAGTCTGCTTATAGCCTTCTCTCATTAGTATACTGTATCTCGGACACTTTTACCTATAATAGGTCACAATCGACTTGCTACTAGTTTATTCATCCCCGGTGGATACAAAACTGGACCGTGTAGCTAGCTTCAAGTGTACCGGACCCGGGATGAATTACGTACCGTGTCCGCTGATACTGAGACATATTAAATTGCCAGCGTTTCCTTTCATCTTGGACGATATCAATAAGAAGTTTATAGCGCACCACACTTGGTAAGCTGCCAATCTTGCGCTTTACCAGGCAAACACGAAGAACTTCGGCGCGCTGGCCCAGAGACCATTTTTCAAACTACGTGCTACCGCACTCGCACTCTCTGATATATACAGACACGCTCGCTGTACTACTCGTACATGTGGGGCTCGCTCAGGCTCGCCCCAATAAAAGGGTCCAGCTGACTTGACTGGTGCTGAGTCATGGTATTTTGTATATTAGCATAGCACATGATTAATATGAGATGCATAGCCTATTTTAATGTATACGTAAGTACGCATGCACTACTATTTATTTGAGAAGCAGAAGAGGTAGGGCACCAACCATCCTTTCTGGTTTGTTTGGCGCTCTGGGGGGAGCTCTGAGCGATGTATGTGCTGTGTGAGTGTGTGTACAAGAATGAGACGTTCGTTGCTGCAGCACTGCGCAGTGAGGTCGCAGTGGAGCGGTCTCGCGCAGTGTCTGTCCGCACAAGCAAGAGCGCGTGGGCTGTGAAACTCTGCCTGTGCTTCGGTGTGTGCAGATGGAGATGTCAGGGCGAACAGGTGGGAGGCGCGAGCAGAACGAGTCACTGACGCTGGCTGGGACATGGCCTGAGATTGAGCGTGGACTGCAGCAGATTTTCTTTGCAAAGACAACTATGTCTCGAAAGGAGTACATGGAACTGTACACGTATCCTCTTTCTCTCCACACAATCCCTTCCTGGGATTCAGCCCTTGCTGGCTCACCCTCACTTGTATGTTGTGTGTCCTTGACCTTCCCTCCCCAGTAAGGTGTACAACTACTATGCGTGTGTTCCGAGCACACCGGATCCACCGCGGTCGCTGCCTCCCTCCTCAGGTTAGCCTGAATGGCAAGTAAGGACTCTGCCATCCATTCTCTATGGCTGCTGTGAGCTCACACGAGTGTGTGATTCATTCGTTTAGGGGGTCCCCGATTTGTGGGTATTGAAATGTATGGACGTCTGCAGCAGTTCCTGAGGGACAGGTTTCTGCGACCACTCTTACCAGTTTGTTGCATGGGGTGCAGTGGAATGGGCTGATCATAGGTGAGGGGGGGGGGGGGGGGGGGTATGCACTAACGCTTCACATTGGACTGTGGAGGATACATTGTCTCCACAAGGACAGCATTTGAAGTTCATTGTGAAAGCTAAGCCAGTGTAGCATCAGATATGCTCTGGTACCATAAATCTCACAATTGTGACTTGATGGATGAAGGATTGAACATAGAGCAGTACTGTTCACTTGTCATTGATGGTTTGTATGTGTGCATGTGTGTGTGTGTGCGTGCTTGCAGAAGGCAGAAGCCATGACTGATGAGGACCTGCTGGGGTTCTGGGTGAGCTCGTGGAGGGACTACACCTCCTCCAGTAAGGTGGTGAATGGCATGTTTAACTACCTTAACCGACACTGTATTAGACAGGAACTGGACGAAGGAAGGAGAGATGTCTGTGAGGTGTACACAGTGAGTTGGGGTGTGGGGTGGGGTGTGACAGGAGGAGGAGGAGTGCACCACGTCTGCTTCTGGTTGTCTGTGTGTGTGTGTGTGCAGCTTGCGCTGATCACCTGGCGTGAGGTGATGTTTGTCAACTTGAATGAATCCGTGACGGCTGCTGTGCTCAATCTGATTCGCCGTGAGAGGAACGGCAAGACAATTAACACTCGTCTGATCCAGGAAGTGATAGACAGCTATGGTGGGTGTTGCATGGAGTGGGGTCGGTGGAGGTCCTCTCCTGCTAGTGGGCTGTGACCTGTCCCTTGCAGTGGAACTTGGAGTGCAGATGGAGCAACCGCAGGCCAAAGGCCCTCAGTTGCAGGTCTACAAGGAGAGCTTTGAGGCTCCCTTTCTCGAAGAGACGGAACGGTTCTATGCTGCTGAGAGAATTGACCTGGGGGTTGCGGATCTTGCAATGAATGAGGGACAGGTCAGACGGGGCTAATCAATTACTTACTACTTACATTAATATTGTTTTCAGTCTTTATTGTGTTCCAATTTGATTGTGTTTTCTCTTCTTGCCTCCGCACAGAGCCGTGTGTCTGCAGAGAAGGACTACTATGACAGCAAGCTCATGCTCCACTGGTCCTACATCTGCACCCTTACCAACTGCATTCTTTTCTGGGTGGTGCTGTTAGTTGTATTCATTGTGTTCATCCTTGCAGTAGGTATCTCGGCATTCAGCCATTAATAACAGTCAAGCTCACCTTTGCAGCAACCTTTTGATCACTCCTCGTGCATTACATATCGAGGTAATGTATATGCTCAATGACAGTTCCTAGCACAGTATATATGTAACCTGATTGGCTAAAGGCCACTAAGATATAGCTATACAATTTGGCAGTTTTCTTTTACTTTCATCAGAAAATGGTTGTATAAATACTTATTTGTGGACCATTGTGCATACACTCTATATACACTCCAGGTGCATGGATATATCGTGAATCAGCACAGGGTACAAGATGTTGTTATGGGCTGCTCAATGCCACACATGATACAGGCAGCTATAAGTGTCTATATTGCAGCACAAGAGGTGGTAATCAAGTAAATTCGTGTATGTGTATATAGGATATCTTAACGCAGTCAGGAGCAACGTACGCAGCAGACAGAGCAGCCTTAATCATTTTTGGTAACTGAACACGTTTTACGAATGGTACGGTAACACCCCCAAACAAATTGAAGGGTACTCAAGCCACCACACACCCCTGTTAAATTTTCCAAGTGGGTCAACCACTAGTAGCTACTCCAAGTTCGAGTATGGCTGCTTACTTCGAAAGTAAGTCATCGTAGCTATAGCCATGCTTACTATAGATAGCAATATGTCTTGTAGCTGACGTATATATAGCAGAGACGTTAGGTAGCTATATAGCAGCTAGGTGGTATGAGTGCCGATTCAACCGTTGCTCTCTCTAAACAAACTAAGACCAGTGTCGTGTGCTAATGCCGTCTTCGTAGTGGTAGTGTGCGCTGTGAAGAAATGCAACATAAATTGCATAGCTACGTAGCTAGTCCTTGTGCAAAGTCAGGAGTCGTCTTGTAGCTAGCTAACTTGGATCAGACATGATATTGCCAATTTATTAGCTGGCTAGCTACGTATTTCTAATTCATATACATAGATGCTACCAAAATTGGTTGGTATTTCAATGAATTAGCTACCTTAAAAATTTTGATCAGAGAGCGGAGTCTCTTTTTTATGATAAAGTGTATCTGTGTGAGTCTTTACAATCAAAACTCTAGCTACACAACTCCTAGCTGTATAACTATCTCTAATAAAATGGTGTCATGGTTCTTGTTGCTTAGGCTGTGAAAGGACCCAACTGCAACTCTTGGGTGTTGTAGTAGAGGATCATTTTCAGTATGCATAAGAACTTGATTGATGTGAAGCATTCACATGCAGCAATGAACAAGGCTAAGACGTTTCGACCTAAGGTTTTCATCTATTGCAAAAACATTTGTACTGACGAAGATTTTTGTGGTCGAAACATCTTACCCATATGAAGTTGTTCATTGCTGCTAGGTGAATACTCAGTATCAGTATCAGGGAAGTTCTTGTGCTCTTGGGTGATTGGTTTTGTTTGAGTGGAATTCATGGCTTCTACAGCAAGAGACCATTAACATTGCATTCCATCCATTTATTCAAACAAACAAATGCAGAGTTGGGCTATGGTGGCTACAGACCTGTGTTGAATCAGGACCAAGCCACAGTGGCACAGGGTGACATCTCTGCTGGAGTGCACTTACACATAAACCTTACTTCCCAAAATGTATGCATATACATGTACGTATCTGATAATGATCGATGAAGTACATTAATTTTGCTGTAATATATATAAGTGCCTGTCAAGTATCTGTATTTGTAACCTTTCAGTGACTAGCTAGCACTGACAATCATTCATTCAAAGTACTTGGCCCAACCATGCAAGATGTAGGCCTCAGGATAGGAAGTGTCCTTGAACTCAGCAGTGGAGAAGCCATGCTCCATGTACTGAGACAGGGCTGGCATGTCAGTGAAGGCTGTGTAGCTCATGTAGTGTGAGGCCACGGCACGAATGTGGTACAGGCGGGGAAGCAGGTAGCAGTCTGGCACAGGCCATGTGGCACCGCACAGGAGTGGGCCCGACCCCTGGCTTATGAAGGAGTCTATCTTCCTAAGCTCTTGCGTAAATGCTTGCTCTAACTGTTCTTTGTTTGCAGCGGCATTCTTGAAATTTTTAGCGTATTTGCCGAACTCGTTAAAGACATTGTCGGTCGCATCCAGCGCCGCCTTCCAGCCTTCCGGTTTGAGCGAGGGCTCGTGGTAATTCTCGTCCACGTATTCCACTATTTCAACCGAGTTGGTGATGATTTTGCCGTCGGCTGTACGAAGGACAGGCACGGAACCAGCGGGGGTCAGCTCCAGGAACCAGGACGGCTTGTTGCTTAGGTCCACCAGCACTAGCTCTGGGCGGACTCCTTTAATTCTGAAGGCCAGGTTAGCTCGATGAGAGAAGGGACAGTCCCCTAAATCCTTGTTTCCAGGACCACCTTTGACGAACAGTTTTAGAATCTCATCCATGTTGTGAATTTCCCATTCCAATGTTGTAAATTGGAAGTTGAAGTGACCCGAAAAGTAGGGTAGTCTCGTTCCCAGCCCACCACTTCCGCTAACAAAATGGCCGCCAGAATTATTTGGGATGGCGAGAACCAAGGATTCGGCCCAAAGATACCAGACCACCCTTTCCGCGGCCATTTTGTTAGCGGAAGTGGTGAGCTGGGAACGAGACTAGGGTGCGAAGGGCATTTTCGGTTTGCGGGCGCTTATATAAAATAAAAGGGTCCAGCTGACTTGACTGGTGCTGAGTCATGGTATTTTGTATATTAGCATAGCACATGATTAATATGAGATGCATAGCCTACTTTAATGTATACGTAAGTACGCGTCCACTACTATTTATTTGAGAAGCAGAAGAGGTAGGGGCACCATCATCCTTTCTGGTTTGTTTGGCGCTCTGGGGAGCTCTGAGCGATGTATGTGCTGTGTGAGTGTGTGTACAAGAATGAGACGTTCGTTGCTGCAGCACTGCGCAATGAATTCGCAGTGGAGCGGTCTCGCGCAGTGTCTGTCCGCACAAGCAAGAGCGCGTGGGCTGTGAAACTCTGCCTGTGCTTCGGTGTATGCAGGTGGGGATGTCGGGGCGAACAGGTGGGAGGCGCGAGCAGAACGAGTCGCAGACGCTGGCTGGGATATGGCCTGAGATTGAGCATGGACTGCAGCAGGTTTTCTTTGCAAAGACAACTATGTCTCGAAAGGAGTACATGGAACTGTACACGTATCCTCTTTCTCTCCACACAATCCCTTCCTGGTCCTCAGCCCTTGCTGGCTCACCCTCACTTGTATGTTGTGTGTCCTTGACCTTCCCTCCCCAGTAAGGTGTACAACTACTGTACCTGTGTTCCGAGCACATCGGATCCACCGCGGTCACTGCGGAAAGTCAAACTCCCTCCCTCAGGTTAGTCTGAATGGCAAGTAAGGACACTGCCATCCATTCTCTATGGCTGCTGTGAGCTCACATGAGTGTGTGATTCATTCGTGCAGTGCCTCCCCGATTTGTGGGTATTGAAATGTACAGGCGTCTGCAGCAGTTCCTGAGGGAGTTTCTGAAACAACTTTTACCGGTTTGTTGCATGGGGTGCAGTGGAGTGGGGTCTGCTCACTGGTGAACTTGTGAAGGCGCCAGACTCAGGCCTTATAGTGGCAGGTGCACAGTACATGTTACAGTCGGTCTCTGCACTTCATCTCCAGTTCAACCTTCAGTTTGCATTGGGTAGCATTGGATTCAGTGACGGCTGGTGTGGGTGCCACTGACATGCAAAAGAAGGCTCCCTGCTAGGTCTTGTACTTTCCCTTGTTCACTCATGACCCTGCTCCTAGCAATGTTGTGGCTAACCAGAATAGAAAAGTTCCCTTTTTGCTGATATTTTAGTTAGGTATTCTTGCCAGAAATTTGAAATAGGGGGGTGCAGATAAAGTCCAAAGCACTAGTCTCAAATCCAGCCCCTATCCTCCGTGAGCGTCACTATTGCACAATTGATTCCTGTGTACTTGCATATAACTGTTTGGTAATAATTGTTGAATACAGATCAGCTTTGCATGCTATGACTCTTATGGGGGTGCAGCAGCCTCTGAAACACTGATAGGGGGGGCTATTTGGACAATAGGGCAGTGCAGCACCCCCCAAAAACAGCCTAGAGAGAACGCTGTAAATATTGCAGCTATCAATCAATCAATCAATCAATCAGACGTACAGCTTTTCTCCTCAGTAGGAGGTCGCCTTAAATACAGAAAATTATCATAAATAATGAAGCAGTTAGTATATCTTAAGTTCTGGCATTAATATTTTACTATATATGAGAAATGTCATTCTATATCATCTATCCACTTCTTTCTTGGCTGTCCTCTCAGTCTCCTTCCACACACATCCTTCTCGAAAACTCTCTATATATTAAAACTAAACACAGCAACTAACTAGATACAATTCAGTGGAATCCGAACTATATAGCAAAATACGCCAAAAAGGGCAAAGATACACACATCAGTAGCTAACCACACTAACAGCAAGTGTTAAGATTAGCCACCAGCCAGCAGGGCTAGTAAGGGGTGGAGCCTGTAGACGGTCATGATGTCACATTGCCTCATTGGAATGTGATTCATATTTGATATGTACGTATTCAACCCTGTATACATGTGTGTGTGGGGGTGGGTGGGTGGGTGGGTGGGGGGTTCCCCAAACGCTTCACCTTGGAGTGTAGAGGATACATTGTCTCCACAAGGACAGCATTTGAAGTTCATTGTGGAAGCTAAGCCAGTGTAGCATCATATATGCTCTTGTACCATAAATCTCCTCACAATTGTGACATGATGCATGAAGAACGTATATTAAGCCACACGAGGAATGAGCATAGAGCAGTACTGTTCACTTTTCATTGTTGGTGTGTATGTGCACGTGTGTGTGCATGAGTGCACGATTGTGTATGCCTGTTTGCAGAATGCAGAAGCCATGACTGGTGAGGACCTGCTGGGGTTCTGGGTGAGCTCGTGGAGTGACTACACCTTCTCCAGTAAGGTGGTGAACGGCATGTTTAACTACCTTAACCGACACTGGGTTAAACGGGAACTGGACGAAGGAAAGAGAGATGTCTGTGAGGTGTACACAGTGAGTTGGGGTGTGGGGTGGGGTGTGGTAGGAGGAAGAGGAGTGGGTTAGAGGGGTCAAAACAGAGAGCACTGTCTATTGTGTTGGTGTGGTGCACAACATCTGCTTCTGGTTTTCTGTGTGTGTGTGTGCAGCTTGCGCTGATCACCTGGCGTGAGGTGATGTTTGTCAACTTGAATGAATCCGTGACAGCTGCTGTGCTCAATCTGATTCGCCGTGAGAGGAACGGCGAGACAATTAACACTCGTCTGATCCGGGAATTGGTAGACAGCTATGGTGGGTGTTGCATGGAGTGTGGTCGGTGGAGGTCCTCTCCTGCTAGTGGGCTGTGACCTGTCCCTTGCAGTGGAACTTGGAGTGCAGGTGGAGCAACCGCAGACCAAAGGCCCTCAGTTGCAGGTCTACAAGGAGAGCTTTGAGGCTCCCTTTCTCGAAGAGACGGAACGGTTCTATACTGCTGAGAGTAGCTCTTTCCTTGCATATAACCCAGTCACAGAGTACATTAAGAAGGTGGAGAGTCGGCTGGAGGAGGAACAGAGGAGAGTACAAGTGTACATGCATGAAACCACTCATGACCCGGTGAGCCAGTGTGAGGTGGAGTGGATGGGGATTGCTGCTGAGCACATGCCGTCTAATTGCTGTTGTCGTTGTTTCCTGGAGTGGATGGAAAACGATAAACATCGCTACCGCCTTCACCGCAGCTTGCCCGCAAGTGTGAGGTGGTTTTGATCCAAACGTACCTCCAGCGGTTCTATGATGAGTTTGATGGTCTGTTGAGGAGCGACCGAGACACGGATGTGGCCCGTATGTACTCCTTAGTGGCGCGCCTACCCACTGGACTGGAGCAGATGAAGATGGTATTCGATGCCCATGTCCTGCAGCGTGGCACCACTGCCATCGAAAAGTGCCAGGAAGCAGCTGCTAGTGTGAGCGTGTAGGGTATCCAAGGGCAGCGGTCTGTGTGTGTGTCATCTGTTAATCACTTCCCATGGCCCCTCCCCCTCCCCTCAGGACCCTAAGGTGTATGTTGAGGCTTTGCTACAGGTCCATACTCGTTATAGCCAGCTCGTTAGCATGGCATTTGAAGGGAAGCCGATGTTTGTTGGAGCACTCGATCGGGTTAGTGGCGTGATTGAGTTGAGGCAGTGAAGTGCTTTATTGGGGTGGGGTGGATGGAGTGCTTCTGTGATGGCAGAAAAGGCGGGCATTGTGATGTCTGGCAGTGTGAGGTGTTGTGAGGTATGGCTGGATGCTGTATGTATGACCTACATGCTGGCTGCAGGCGTGCTCCAAATTCGTCAACTGCAATGCAGTAACCAAGCAAGCCCGTGGCTCCAGCAAGTCTCCCGAACTACTGGCCCGGTACTGTGACACCCTTCTCAAGAAGAGTGCAAAGAACCCGGACGAGGCCGAGATGGAGGATGCTCTACAGGCTGTGGTGAGTGGGAGAGCGGGGGGAGCTGTGTGGGACTGCAGGACTGTGGTGAGTGGGAGAGGGAGGGGTGCTGTGTGGGACTGCATGGCTGTAGTGAGTGGGAGAGCAGGGGTGCTGTGTGGGACTGCAGGGCTGTGGTGAGTGGGAGAGCGAAGGGGTGCTGTGTGGGACTGCAGGACTGTGGTGTGTGGGACTGCAGGACTGTGGTGAGTGGGAGAGCGGGGGTGCTGTGTGGGACTGCAGGACTGTGGTGAGTGGGAGAGCGGGTGAGCTGTAGGAGTATAGGACAACAGGTAGGGCAGTGCAGCCTTGCTGCACTCCTCCTCCGAGTGGCTACTGCTTCGCTTACTCCCTTCCCTAGATGGTGGTGTTTAAATATATAGAGGACAAAGATGTATTCCAGAAGTTTTACTCCAAGATGCTAGCTAAGCGCCTTGTCTACCAGACCTCTGCCTCAGATGATGCAGAGGCCAGCATGATCTCAAAGCTGAAGGTGTGTGGTGGTCAGCTGTGTCTGTACGCATGCACACACACACACACACACACACACACACACACACACACACACACACACACACACACACACACACACACACACACACACACACACACACACACACACACACACACACACACACACACACACACACACACACACACACACACACACACACTGACTGAGGTTGTGACTGCTGGTTGTGTGCTGCTTGTGCCGTTCAGCATGCATGTGGGTACGAATACACATCAAAGCTGCAACGCATGTTCCAAGACATGAGCGTAAGCCGTGACCTGAATGCAAAGTATAAAGAACACTTGGGGACATCGCCGCAGGAAGGTACAACACCGTTATACATCACCGTGTAGGTGCCTTGCCCTCCCCTCATCTCCTTCTCCTTTCCTCCTCTCACAGTGGAATTTAGTGTCCAGGTACTCAGCTCTGGCAGTTGGCCATTCACTCCTGGCCCGCCCTTTGTACTTCCCCCGGAGGTATGTGTGTAATTCGGGAGGAAGGGAGGACTTTAAATGTGACCATTCTGCAATGCTCCTTCCTCTGCTCCAGCTGGACAGAGCAGGGGAGCACTTCACCATGTTCTACCGTAGACAGCACGAGGGCCGGAAGCTCACCTGGCTCTATAACCTGTCAAGGGTGAGGGCGGGGCAAGTGGGCGGGGCTGAAGAATCTGTACGTACGTACATGGCAGTGTGGTGAGTGTTGAGTGTGTACCTCTTGCACAGGGTGAGATTGTGACCAACTGCTTCAGGAACAGGTATACACTTCAGGTGAGTGTCAGCTAGCAGTGCATGTGGAGAGGAGACACTGCTGTCCCATTGAGAGTCCTCCCATTCACTGTCTGTAGGCTTCAACGTACCAGATGGCTGTGCTGCTCCAGTTCAACATGGCCAAGCAGCATGCAGTGGAGTACTTACAGGAGGCCACTCAGCTGCAGGCGGACGTGCTGCGACAAGTGCTGCAGATCCTGATCAGAATCAAGCTATTAGTGAGTCTAGGGTCAAAGGTCAGGGGTCAAAGGTCAGAAGGTTGTGCTGCCATCTGTGCCCCGCCCATTCAATGTGTGCTGCTTTGTGTCCTGTCACATCAGATATGCGAGGATGACACTCTCCAGCCTTCTGCCATTGTCAGACTGTACGAGGGATACAAAAAGTGGGTGTGGGTTGTCTTGACCTTTGACCCTGCATGTGCTTCACATGCATGTGCCATCTGTCTGGGCAGTAAGAAGCTAAGGGTGAACATAAATGTCCCCCTTAAGTCTGAGACAAAGCGCGAACAAGAAGAGACACACAAGCACATTGAGGAAGACAGGAAGCTCGTCATACAAGTGAGTGACACGAGTTATGTATGCATGTCTTGTCATGTACAATCCTGTGTCTTGCAAATCTCATGTCATGTCATTGTCGTACAACTGTCATGTATCAGACAACATGTTTCAAAGCTGTCATGAACACCATGTGTAGAACCAGAGAGATATTGACCTAACACGTAGCAATAGTTCCAACAAGTAAGACGTTTCGACCGCGAAGGTCTTCGTTTTGTAACTGACGAAGACCTTCGCGGTCGAAACGTCTTACTTGTTGGAACTATTGCTACGTGTTAGCTCAATATCTCTCTGGTTCTATGTATTCCGTAGCATGAGCCTCTACAACATCAACACCATGTGTCACACAACTGTAATGTAATGTCCTGCACCACACACAACTGTCCTGTCACATGTGACGTGACTGTCATGTGGGTGCACCACACACTTCCTGCTGCTGTCAATCACAGGCAGCCATTGTGCGAATTATGAAAACACGCAAAGAACTCAAGCACCAGCAATTGATTGCAGAAGTTCTCTCTCAGCTCTCCCCCCGCTTTACCCCTCCTGTCCCTATAATTAAAGTATGTGATCCTGCTCCCTCCTATCATGCCTCAAGCCTGACCCCACCCCCATGGTCCCTCCCCTTCTGCAGAAATGTATAGATCTTCTCATCGAAAAGGAGTATCTTGCCAGAGCAGAGGAAAGCAAAGACCTCTATCGTTACCTTGCTTGATGACACAGCTGATCAGCATTGGTGGTTGTCAGTGGGTGTGTAGCAGCGTCCCCATCTCATCTTCTCACTGTACGTATCTAACAACATTCCACTACATTCAATTTCATCTATGATACAATACGTAATCACTTGTCCCTGCTCGAGTGTGCTTCGGCCAACTTGTCCAGAACTGCTTCCAGCTTGGGGTTGCCACCCAGCTTACGAACCTCGTCAACTGCCCTGTGCATAGGAGGGCAAGGGCAACAGCAAACTGTGTCTGGCTGGCAGTGCCCACATATATTTTAATACTGCAACACCCGGTGGGTGCATTGCAACACCTGGTGGGTGCATTGCAACACACTGGTAGGATGCATTGCAACACTGGTAAGATGCATTGCAACACTGGTAAGATGCATTGCAACACTGATAAGATGCATTGCAACACTGGTAAGATGCATTGCAACACTGGAAGGATACATTGCAACACTGGTAGGATGCTTAGCAACACTTGTGGTAGGATGTATTGTAACACTGGAAAGATGCATTGCAACGCTGATACGATGCATTGCAACACTGGAAGGATGCTTAGCAACACTGGTAGGATGCTTAGCAACACTGGAAGGACGCATTGCACTGAAAATTTGATGCATTACAAGCACGAACATAACATCCATGCACTACCATAGCTTACCCCCCCAGCCATGGACCATCCTCATGTGCCACTACAACATATGTAGTACTGTGTGTGGTGTGTGTAGCACTCACTGTTGCTTGAGCTTGTCCAAGACCTTCCGTGTGTGCTCAAATGAACCAGTCTGCAGAGGGAGTGAGGCAGTAAATATTGACACAGACACTGCCACTTAGTTTGTGTATCAGTTAGCACTGTGGCATGTGAGGGGATGAAGAGAGAGAGAGAGAAGAGTGGGGGGCACTGGTGACTGACTGACTGTGACACTGACCTGCTCAAGACAGCTAAGGAAATACTTTTTCAAGTCAACATCAGTTGTGCGTTGCCTTAGGATATCTTGGGGAGTTCAGGCAGCCAACTGTGGCCATTCTGTTGCACTCAACAAAAGCATTGCCCCATTGTTCTATATACTTCGCATAGTTGTCCATACCCCCGACCCACCTCTACAAGTACGTACATGCTAATCATTGACATTACTGCTCTCAAACTGCATTCACCATCACTCCCACACATCACACTGCTTTCACCATCACCCTCACACATTACACTGCTATCTCATAAGAAATGGATACTGACAAGCTGATGAGACCCAGGGTTGCTGTGGATCGCATGAATGATGGGAAAGGAGAACTTCCCCTCTGTGAGGTCCTCACAAAAACTCTTGTTCTCTGCATACTTTTGAAGGAGAGGGGTGAGGGATGGACAACAGGTACATGTTAGGGACTTCCCCTAAACTTTCCCTTTTAGCAGCAGCTTACCTCAGAACACTGAAGGTTACAGTAATCATCACGGATCTGGAAGTAGAGGCCCAAACAGTCCAGGAGTGGGTAGAAGTCACTGCAGAGGGAGAGAACCAACCAATCAGCCTCAATAGTGTGAGGGTCAACTGGAGTCAATTGTTCCATGAAGGTTCTCACTTTGCATTGTCACTGAAGAGTTGCATTAGGTCCACTGCTAGGCGAAACAGACCCCCAGTTTCTGCAGCAGTGAGAAGGCACTAGAGCTGGGAGTGGGTGGAGTCAGCACACAGTGGGAGGGGCTGGCCTACTTTGCTTGATCATGTCCATGTACTCGTCCTCGCTGGGACACTGGACACTGTCTCTCCAGTGTATCTCCTTCCCCTGTCCGCGGTGGAGCTCCAGTAGTTGACCTGTGTCAATGCCAGGTGCCCTACAGATGTGCTGGTGTGATTCAGTAGATATTCCCCATGCAGCTTACGTGCAAAAATCTGCACTCCTTCTGGGTGGCTGAGGGCAAGGGTGCGCTCCAGTGCCAGAAAGTACACATAATTGGCAGAATTGATTGTCTGTGGTACTCCAAAGACAGTGTGGGCCACTGAGGGGAGTCAGAGGAGCAGTGAGCTGCTGAGTCCACAAGGGGCTTGTGCTGCATTAGACTGGTGGACACACCAACACACCTGGGATTCCCCTCCGCAGCTTTGAATTATCTTCGATGTCATCAATACTGGATGCACAAACAGAGCAGGAGAGTGTATCTTGCATAGACAAGTGAGTGAGGATAGAATACACGCACACAGGGGCTTGCGTACATAAGACTAGCATTATGCAGCATCTGGACAATCTCAGTTATCTGCTGTTCCTTATCGGGCGGAATCCGCATCCAGTCGTTGAAGGCCTGCGAAACGTAGCGACATACACGCATGTCGCTGCTTCAGTGACAGAGGTCGTGACCCACCCTCAGACCCCTTACCGCAATCAGGTGCGCTCTGATTGCCTTCCCCGGCTTCTGACATATGTACCAATAGGGCTCCAGTAGGACCTGAAGGGAGACAATACCGCTCCTGCAAGAGTAGCGGAGGGAGGGCCGCGTTTGCACGTGCACTCGCCGATGAGCTTACATTATCAAAATCGGCCATTTTGCGGAGTCTGTTCACACTCGAGATTCAGATATACGAATTTGCTACTGGAAGTTGGGACAATTGTGCTTGCACGTGAAAATGTCGAAGAGAGGTAGGCCTCAGAAGTATCGTCGTAATCCTAACTCTGTAAATGTTGTTGAACTCTGTAGGACAAGAACCTTACGAGGCATGTTGTGTCTTTTCCCGCAGCAAGTCGTGGGAAGTCCGGAGCCAAGTTCCGCGTGTCGCTGGGTCTACCAGTTGGAGCGGTCATCAACTGCGCTGACAACACGGGCGCCAAGAACCTCTACATCATGGCGGTCAGAGGCATCAAGGGAAGATTAAACCGTCTTCCCGCGGCGTGCGTAGGCGACCTTTGCCTTGCCACTGTGAAGAAAGGCAAACCGGAGCTGAGGAAGAAAGGTGAGGAGAGCAGGGCTTCAAACTTACCGTCTCTTTAAGCCAACTGTGTAGTAGCAGTCCTTATGGTAGCTTAACCACGGTGAGTCGTGAGTACGGAGGTGTTCGCGCGCCAGGTGGTTCGTACTTGCTGTAGCGGATTTACCTTGATCGGGACGTTTGCTGGTGTGCCGAGTTGGTGCTATGTCACGTGACTCACTGTACATGGTACGAATGTACCTCAACGAGATGTGCACCCCATGGCTGTGTGGCCAAAGTGTGTATGACCACCACAAATATTTTTGCGTATTGCTGTCTGTAGGTATGACCCCACTGGTTACTGCCAAAGTTGGAGGTGTAGTATGACATATGGCGGGTGTTGGCTGCTTGGCGGGATTCCTGACTTACTAAATGGACATCAGCTGTTTGGTGTATTAATGTGGTAAAATTGAAGATGGGAACTTATATTATTGGATGACACCACATCACACCACACTGTTAGCTAATACCTGCAGTTAGTGCATTCCTTGCCCTCTCTCTGTATGTGCAAGGTTGTTATGTTCACTGACACCTCTCACTTCCACAGTGCACCCCATTGTTGTAATTCGCCAAAGAAAATCATACAGAAGAAAAAATGGAGTATTTATCTACTTTGAAGGTATGCAAGTGTTCGCATCAGCAGCTGACCGGGCCAGTGGCTTTGCCAGCTGTAGTCTCAAGAGTGGCCAGTAGCCTGCTGTTTGTGGGTGGTGTGTGAGAGTGTGGGGATTCCGAACCTGGTGACATGTTGGGGTGGGGTGGGTATGTCCTAGTCTGACGTAGCCCAGACCCTCTTCCAGCCATTTTATATTGTACAATGGGCTGGCGACGTCATAAAATGGAGGCAGGAAGTTGGTCTAGTTACGTCAGACTAGGTACGTACATACTTGAAGTGCTTCGGCATTACTGTGCTTGTTCCTCTTTCAGACAACGCAGGTGTGATAGTGAACTTGAAGGGAGAAATGAAGGGGTCCACAATTACAGGTCCGGTTGCCAAGGAGTGTGCGGACAACTGGCCCAGAATTGCTAGCAATGCAGGCAGCGTTGCATAGTGCTGTGGACATGACTCTGTGTTGCCATGTGCTGTCAAGATGTAATTTCATTAAAATTAAATCCAATCAGTTATCTGTATGATTTACACAGTAATAGTCACAGTCACGGTCCATACACAAGGGTGGGAGCAAAATGTGACAGGTCAGTGGGGTGGAGGGGTTGAACGGTGGGAGCAAAATGAAGAGCCCCTTCATTTCTGGCTTGCATGCAAGATTGAGATCACAGCATGCGCAACTCGCCAAGGGATCCTGTCATTGCATGCAAGATTGAGATCACAGCATGCGCAACTCGCCAAGGGATCCTGTCATTGCATGCAAGATGGAGATCACAGCATGCACAACTCGCCAAGGGATCCTGTCTTTGCATGCAAGATTGAGATCACAGCATGCGCAACTCGCCATGGGATCCTGTCATTGCATGCAAGATTGAGATCACAGCATGCACAACTCGCCAAGGGATCCTGTCATTGCATGCAAGATGGAGATCACAGCATGCACAACTCGCCATGGGATCCTGTCTTTGCATGCAAGATTGAGATCACAGCATGCACAACTCGCCAAGGGATCCTGTCATCGCATGCAAGATTGAGATCACAGCATGCACAACTCGCCAAGGGATCCTGTCTTTGCATGCAAGATTGAGATCACAGCATGCACAACTCGCCAAGGGATCCTGTCATTTGGCCAGTATATACACACGTTATTACTGTCAATATACAATGTCATGAGTTACTGTGGTGAGGGTTGCACCAGCTGTATGTGTGTCACCTCTTCTGTGACAGGTCAGTGGGGTGGAGCGGTTGAACGGTCCGCGAACCAAGCTTGATCTCGTGGGTGATAGCATCCAGCTTCGGCCGGGGTTGTCCCAAGTGGGCCGGTGCCTGGAGAATCTTGCTAACAGCCTCGTCATTCTACATAGCAGTTCAGAAGCAGACTCACTTATAGACATCAGGTTCACCCAAATGCACCCACCTGCTTCTTGGCGTAAAGAAGTGCTTTATGAAATTTCCTCTCCTGGAGGCATTCACTCTTGTCTGGCACAACTCCTGTCGTCAAGGAGATGGGGTGTGGACTAGCGACTCCATGCGTCACTTCTGAAGATGTGTCTTTCTTCTGCTCGTGAGGTAGACATTCGTTAAGGGTGGGCACTCCCGATGGGCATCCGAGCTCGGAGCACTCGATGACATGAATGTCGATTCCATACATTGCATCACCCTCTCCGTCCTTGACACTGCTGTCCACAGTGGGTCGAGTCACAAGCTGGTTAAGGCTAGCGCAGTTTGCTATGGAGGCCAGCAGCTCAGTGCGGACCCGCACTGCCTCGCGCGTCCTGAGAATGTCTTTGGCAGGCTGACCTGGTAAAACCCTGGCCAGTAAAGCCTGCGTTTCATGGCCCTCCGGGTCAAGCACCAGGGCACAAATGATGTCCTTCTGTGCACCCTCGGTATCCTAGCAGGAGAAGGGAGCTACATACTAGCACCTGCCAACATGGCCGGCACAGATTCACTGTACCTGAACAGCAAAGTCCTTCAGAGCAACGTATGTAGCAATAATTCAATATGATGCAGAACCTTCACCCAAGGTCTTTGTCAACTGCAGAGTAAAAGGCCTTGAGTGAGCTTGTACTCTGCAGTTGACAGAGACCTTTGGGTTGAAATGTCCTACATCTTATTGAATTATTGCTATGTCTATTGCTCTGAAACAACTTTGCTGTTCATTTAGCACGTAGCTATGAGCATCTACTTTATCATTCATTGTACCTGTCTCAGATGTTGCAGTGTGGCTCGGCAAACGTAGAACCGGGTGACTTTGGGATTGCACTCAATGGCCCGTGTGAAGTGCTTCAATGCTTTGGGCGCCTGTTTGCTGCGGAAGGCGGCTACACCTGCATCACAGTGTGCCACAGCCAGTTGAGTCCGGACTGACCAGTCCCACGGGGCCAGCGCCAACGCCTCCTCATAATCAGCTATTGCATAGTGGAGGTCCTGCAGCCGATAGAAGCAGGCTACAGGGGGGGGGGCAGCATAGACTGAGTAGAACAAGCAACAGGGGCAGTTGTCATGAAAGTTATTAGGCATGCTGAAATTGATAGTAGATGATTCTTTTTGAACGATCAAGCACACCAACAAATGACTTGTCACTTCAAATTGTCCTGTGATGGGCAAAACATTGCATTGAAGTGACAATTTGAAGTGACAAGTCATTTGTTGGCGTGCTTGATCGTCCAAAAAGAATCATCTATACTAACAGCACCAGTTGGCTACCACAGCCCACCTCCTCTGTTGGCATACAACACTTTATCGCCCTTTTCCACGTCAATGGAGTGGCTGAGAAGCTGTGCAGCATCGCTGAACCTTGCCTTTCTGCAGGGACCACAAGGATAAGGGACAGGTTCAAAGCAGGAGGTGAGGATGCTTCACACACGCACACACGTACACACGCACACACACACACACTGCATGCAGCTCCAGCTGCTTTTGCTGTCTCTGACCTGAACAGCGACACAGCCACATCGTTGTATGTGAGCGCCAGCTGACGAATGGCTAGCTTGAATGTGGGGTGATCAGGAGACAACCCACACTTGTGGATAGCCAAGTGGAAGTCTTCCTGTGCGCGGTTAAAGTTACCCAGCTGACGGTAAAGACTTCCCCTATAGGAGATACATACACAGTACAGAGCATTAACAAGTGACACATTAACCTACGGGCACGCAACAGTGGCACACACGATATGGGAAGGGCAGCTGGTAAGCACCTGAACACGTGGTACTCGGCAAGAGTGGGGTTCCTGTCAATAGCAGAAGAGAGCTTCTTCACGGCCTCCTCCTTCCTTCCCTCAAGACTCAGCTCCAGTGCCTGAGTCCTCATCACCACGGCCTCCTTCTGAAGACATTGCAACAGTTTCTTAGCAGCTGTGTGGCTCCCTCCACTGCTAGCAAGGGCCTGCTGGACATCCTTAAAGCAGCGAGCCATCTGCAGCGAGCCATCACACAGTGAAGCCACAGCGTGCTCACCTGTAGTCTGGTCCGCTAGACCCAACGTCTCGTTACGACTAGGGTCTAGTAGGACAGACTAGCTCATCTGCTGCTTAAATTCAATGGTCAGCATGTAGCTCACCTTGCCCAGCTCCCAGTGCACTCTTGCGCGCACAGCAAAGAGGTCTGTGTTGCCAGGGTGCTGCTGAAGGGCTGCCTCAACTTCACTCAGGCACTTGCCATGTTGGCCCAGACTGTGCAAGCAGGCCATGCACTTAAGACGCGGCACAAGACAGGATGGGTCCAGAGCACAGAGACTGCGGAACTTCTCCAAGGCCAGGTGAGGCATGCCCTCTCTGAAGAGGGCCTCTCCGTTGAGGTAGAGAGCCAGTGACAGCTGCTGCAGAATGGCATCTTTGCAAGTGCCAGGAGGAAGGAGCGTGAGGGCATGCTGGAGGTTGGTGGTGGCGGAACTGGGGTCTCCCAGATGCAAGTAGGCATCCGCCCGCTTCACAAAGTACTGACTGTTGTGTGGGTCAAGACCTATGGCTCTGGTGAGTAGGGACAGGGCAGTAGCATGTTCTCGGTTGTGAAAAGCATCCTCCACCGCAGCGTGGCTGTGGGGAGGGTAGACAGAGCACGGGGAAGTCACAGTCAGTTTCAGGGAGACGGCCATTCGCTTGCTAGCTCTAATAACCATTCGAAACTAGTAGCACCACCTGACTACAACCTTCTCTAATGACAGTCTCACAGTTGTTCAGCTTTGCTGCTTAGCACTTCAGCAATTGATTGTGAAGCTGAATCTTGAGCTCTTCTTCCTTCATCACACTCTGCCATGTTCAGGTAACACTCACATCTTCTTCATGTCATGTATTAACACCGCTAGACAAACTGCTGACTGCCATTTTGTACTACTTCAGTCACGTGACAAGCACTCTATCACGCACGGAAGCTAACGCGGAGCTAGCTAGCTAGCTGGCCGCCCTATAGAAGTCATGGAGACACTGTGGGAGACGAAGCACTCGATGCCCATTCGTAGATGAAGCGGTGTCGGGTGTGTCCTACTCCAGCAGTAGCTGCTTCATTCGCAAGCCATTGAACGGAAATTGATTTCAACTTCCATTGCAGTATTGAACACACTGAGCAGTTTTTGTTCTACTCACCAACCTATAGCCTAGCTATAGCAACTGCTCATGGATGTCTATCATAAACTGCGTATAAGTATCCTATTCTATAAAGAACTAAGCAAGCAGCTCTGCAGTACATTGGCTTGCACAATACTGTCAAAGTATTATATACACTAATACAATTCCCTATAAATGTATTGCCGTTGTACAAGAGTTAATAATAACAGAAATAATTCACAATAAGATAATGTGCCGTTATAATCTCAACTGTCTTGCACAGGTGTGCGCACTTCTCATGTTTTCACTGTCTCTCGTAAGAGATGCTCAACAGCTTCTCGATTCTCGAGCTTCTGGCACTTGCCTTGGTACCTGCCAGCCTTACCCCCTCCCTTGCCACTCATCACATCAGCTATCCTGTATGGCAAACCACACAGCTACCTGAAAACAAGACTGCATAGTCTAACATGCCAAGTAACTTCATCCCTGAAGACTTCTGTATTTCAAACATATATACACTGCACCTCAAAGACTTCTATGCTCCAAACATACACACACTCAGCTATTCCACATTTTGGGACATGAGCATACATCCAACCATACAATTCATACAACCATACAATTCATACAACCATACAATTCATACAACCCATACAATTCATACAACCATACAATTCATACAACCCATACAATTCATACAACCATACAATTCATACAACCATACAATTCATACAACTATAGAGCCTGTCAAATTGAGCAGCTGACTGTTGTGGTACCCGACAGCAATGCAGATGGGTTTGCACACATACATACGTACGTACGTACCAACAGTCCTAGCTGTTAGCAGACACATCGACACCTCTTCCTGAGTGCTTGCAAGAAGAACTCACTTTGGACCGAGTTCTTTGACTGTTTCCACTTTTCCTGCCAACAGAAACATCCCAGGGCCTCGTTTACCTCCCACAGTGACAAAGGTAAGCACACCCTTCTCAGATAGCTGGTTGCCAAGAATATTCATAAATTCTCCATCTCCATCATCTCTGCAAGTTACAAATATAGGAGGGAAAACCCACCAAAATCCTCCATAATACAGTATCTATCTTCATGATCACTTGGTACGCACTAGCCCAAGGATTTTCACAATAATTCAGACATGATGGTGACTATACAGCCACCTAAATCAGTATCTATCATGATCAAATGATGCGCTCACACCAATGCCTTAATTCTCATGCATCCTTACCTGTGAAACATGGCCAGCGGGGCAGGAGGGTCCTGCTGAAGGTGCTGTGTGGCCAGCATCACTGCTAGGTCTCGCAACAGGGTACGGGAGTGCTACATTGGAGGAACCACACAGAGTTTGCTCCAACCATGCACCATGCACACATACACACACATGCACAAACACACGAACACACACACCTTGGCAGATGCCCTTCCTTCTTCCTGCAACTTTTTAACTGCAGCAAGATGCTCTTCGGGGCCGGAGCTTAGAACAAGGAGGCAAGTGCAAGATATCGTGTAGAGGAAGGCTTTTCTACAATTGCCAGGTTCAGAGGGGAACAAGGAAACGCACCTTAGCATCTTTGTCAGGGCTCTTTCACTTTGATAGCACTTTTCCAGCAGGTTGCACACCCTGCTGCCACTCACAAAGTACAGCAGCGTCGAGCCCTGCTTGCTCTCCGTGTGTAGGAGTTTCACAGCCTGGAGGTGACTGAGGTTGGAGACATGGGTCCCGCAGCACATGTTAGTGTCCACTCCAACCATCTCCACCACCCGCACAGCACCCTCGTGGTCGTCAGGGAGACCACGACCTCTAACCTACAGTGAACGTGTAAGTACGCATGTGGTGATGTAACACAGCATCTCTGCTAAATATACAGCCTATTCACACTATTATACACTGACTGCTGCCTGTGTGAAAATGCATTTCAGAGGAAGTTTCAAGAATCAAAGGAGAACCACAATGCAGGGCTTTGCACGCTGCAAACAGGGTAGTCAGGTAGTGTGCTGCGTCTCTGTCCCATCCAGCTGAGACAGCACACACACACAAGACTATACTCCTAGTGCTAGGCAATGCAGAGGCAATTACAATCTAAACAGCTCAACACTTTCAATGTACATACAACTGGTAATAGCTACAATCAAATCTTCCTGTGTTGTCACAGGTTGTGAGTAAGTTGGCAGACATTGTAATTTGTAAGTACGAGTCAATCCTCTCCAACCTGAAGCAGTGTTGTTTGCATTTCACTCACTTCTGCCAACTCTGGATCTTCCGGTTGCAGCCAGCGAACATTTACTGCAGTGCCAGCCAGAATGTCGCTATTGCACTGCCTCTCAATAACTCTCATCTGTTCGGGTGTCAGGCTTTTCGTGTTGAGTTCAATAAAGGACTTGTTGTCTTCTCCAATCGCGAGGTTCCTAAATATGTGAAAGATGAAGGACACCATTACTCTGGAGACAACAGCCACAACCAATGTCTAAATTACAAGACACTTGATTCTTGCCCATGATGCCACCTCACCATGAGGTAGTCTTGAAGCCATACAGCTTGTCTGCGACAGCAGTGATCAAGTGTTGACCTGTAAGGAGGACAATCAGTGCTTTATTCAGAAATTTTGAGCTCCATTGCTGCTCCCTTTTCTCCTCCTGTCACCCTCCCCCCCCCCCCCCCCCTGAGCTGTGATGTCCTGCAGCTTACAAGCTTTCATACACCTTACCCACTTACTTCATACAGTATAGTACACCTTACCCACACCTTTTTTATTCAGTCTGAGTGCTTTGTACAGCCATTCACTGGTGAAGGTGGCTGTATAGTCACCGAAACGTCTGAATTACTTTAAAATGTGCGCTAGTGCATACCAAAAGGATCATGACTGATGTACCTAGCCACTCAGGACTCTACATCCATTTTTGCATCAGCTGCCCGCCCCATCTACACAATTGGGTACAGTGCATAAGGATTTACTGTCTGGAAAGACACATGAAGGAGGTACGTGGTCTTACTGCCAACTAACCTGAGTGCTGCTGCATGTGGTCAAACCGACGTCTCCAGTCGACCTCCACGTGCACCTCACTGCCCTCCTCCAGAGGTTGAACCGTGTAATGCACTGCTTGTGGGCCTTTGCGCAGCACACGAAGGACAGCACGGCCTCCTATGGTGCCCCGGTCATCTGGCTGTGGGGGTAGGGACACACGCGACATAAACCCTCAGGCTAACACAGCATGCTGGCACACACACACACACATACATACACACACACACACACACACACACACACACACACACACCGTGTGAGCCTTAACCACAAACCTGCATAGCGTACACGAACTTGCATAGCAAGTTAAGTCGCGCTACATACCTGTCCGCCTCCCTCAGGAAACAGGACGGTGTCCTCCAAGACAACCTCGTAGCAATCTCGCCCATCAAATAGGGCAGGCTTGCATGACAACACACGCGTTCCCAAGGACGTGGCATACGAATTCCTCTGGCAAGCAAACGACATCACACGGGATGAGCTGAAAAACAGCGTAGTCAAAGAAGAGGCTGAGCGCGTTGCAAGGCGTTACTACTATGTAATTGTCCTGCGTAGCCAGCACGCGGCCATTTTAAAGTATGGCCAATACAAAAATGGCTCGCGCCAGACCGCTTTCGCCAGGAGGGAAAGGGTCTGGTATAATGCCTATGCACGGCTTGTGCAGAACCCCCCGGAACTGGGAGATTAATAATTGCCTTCCATACCCTCGTCACCGGGCAACCGGCCGCATACAACTGTTCTCTCCTGGCGAAAGCGGTCTGGCTACGAGAGGCTAGTTCGTACGCTGCAAGCAGGCTGGAACAGCATAACAGAAGTGTGTGTGTGTGTGTGCGCATATAGTGTGTGTGTGTGTGTGTGTGTGTGTGTGTGTGTGTGTGTGTGTGTGTGTGTGTGTGTGTGTGTGTGTGTGTGTGTGTGTGTGTGTGTGTGTGTGTGTGTGTGTGTGTGTGTGTGTGTGTGTGTGTGTGTGTGTGTGTGTGTGTGTGTGTGTGTGTGTGTGTGTGTGTGTGTGTGTGTGTGTGTGTGTGTGTGTGTGTGTGTGTGTGTGTGTGTGTGTGTGTGTGTGTGTGTGTGTGTGTGTGTGTGTGTGTGTGTGTGTGTGTGTGTGTGTGTGTGTGTGTGTGTGTGTGTGTGTGTGTGTGTGTGTGTGTGTGTGTGTGTGTGTGTGTGTGTGTGTGTGTGTGTGTGTGTGTGTGTGTGTGTGTGTGTGTGTGTGTGTGTGTGTGTGTGTGTGTGTGTGTGTGTGTGTGTGTGTGTGTGTGTGTGTGTGTGTGTGTGTGTGTGTGTGTGTGTGTCACGAATCACCAAGGCATCTCAGTCGTTCGGATCACTCAGCCGCATCCTTTGGCACCAGAAGAAGATAAAGCGGAATACCAAGCTCTGCATCTTTGATTCTGTAGTCCTCTCCACCCTCCTGTATGGCCTCGAAACAGCCGTGCTTCTAGAGCCACAGATCCACCGTCTGCAGAGTTTCGTGATGCGCTGTCTTCGCTCCATCCTTGGAGTGTCTTTGTGGGACGGACAGAGAGACACCTCCATCAGAAAGTCCATTCACCTTCAGAGAATCTCCACCATGCTCACCCAAAGGCGTCTTCGTCTCCTGGGTCACATCATGAGGATGAATGAGGACCGCCTACCAAGGAAACTACTTGTGTGTGCACCATCTCAAGGTAGGCGATCAGCAGGAGGACAAAGGATGAGATGGAATGACCAGATGCTGAGGGACCTCAGAAGCTGCAACCTCGAGGACAACTGGAGGACACTGGCACAGGAACGGAGTGAGTGGAGGAGGGAGATATGGAGTGAGACTAACCATCTCAATGTCACCAAAGAAGCTGAAGAGAAGTACCGCAAAGATGAGCAGAAGCGACGTCGTGAAGCAAGGCAAGCAACATCTGACCTTGCTCTTCGTTGCACCGAAAAGGGTTGTGTTTTCACTGCACTGAACCACCCTGGCCTTGTCAACCATCAGAGGCAGAAACATGGTCCGTTCTCGACTGGCCATTGCCAGTTCTGCCACCAGTCATTCAGGCGACAAGGCCTTCACAACCATGAGCGTTTCTGCAATCAGCGAACCACCACCACCCCAACACAGCTACAGTGAACTTGGCCTGCATCGTTCCTCATCGGAATGAAAGCAGCGAACGGAACGGTGTGTGTGTGTGTGTGTGTGTGTGTGTGTGTGTGTGTGTATTCTGTGTGTGTGTGTGTGTGTGTGTGTGTGTGTGTGTGTGTGTGTGTGTGTGTGTTGTCTGTGCATGTAGTGTGTGTGTGTATGTTCTGTGCATGTGTGTGTGTGTTGTCTGTGTTGTGTGTGTGCATGCGTGTGGTGTGTGTTCTGTGTGTGTGTGTGTGCTTGTGTGCTTGTGTGTGTGTTGTGTATGCGTGTAGTGTGTGTGTTGTGTGTGTTTGTGTGTATGTTCTGTGTGTGTTCTGTGTGTGTTGTGTGCGTGTCTGTGTTGTCTGTGTGTTGTTTGTGTGTGTGCATGTGTGTGTGTGCGTGTGCGTGTGTGTGTGTGTGGTGAGGACAAATTTGGAATGACCCTCAGGATAGCAGAAATTACAGATAGATACAGATATGCCGCTAGAAGGTACGTATGTACACACAATAGAAATCAGGGTAGACTCAAGTACGTGCAAGGGTTGATTGTTGTATGACAGTGCCTGATACATAGTTATAGGTGATATATAGTTATACGTTGGTGCAGATTCTTTCACACACTAGCTTAAGCGGATGAAAACCCACCAAATGTTCCAGGTGATTTCTGTATTCTGCAAATGTGGCGATTTCATGGGTGATGTAAGAGGAATTTGAAGCAAATGGCGCCATGAAGAAGAAGCATGATGGTCTCTGATCCAGCAGATGTTCTTTCCCTGCCTTACGTATCTCTGTAGTGAGAAGCACAGGCATCAAACCAGCTAACTGCTGGGCATGTAATGTGTTATACACAGGCAGAAGTGGTAGTGACGGCTAGCTAAAGTAGAATGTTAGGAATTGAACCTGCACTGTTTATGAGTAATGAAGAACACTTTGCATATGCAGTGGTCTGCTGACTTTTCCTTCAATAGATTCATTTGACATGTCTGTTAGATGACATTGGTACTATGTGACTAGCTGCTGTAGAAGGCTCTGTGCATTATTTGCCCAGGCTTTGGTGTGAATCACGCACACATCATACGAGGTGACATTAAAGTACATAGCCATGGAACATGAGTAGTCACGTCTCAATGCTATAACCACTACACAAACCTTTTTGCTGCAGGGTTCCCCTTCCCTCTGTGCGTAAAGTGTCGCAGCCAGCACCCTGCCAGCTTTGAGTGAAGTAATTCAATGTTTCAGTCAGCCACTTCAAAGTTACAACCGTGACTCAAAGCACTGACTGAAAACTACATGCAGTGAATTGGGTGTGGAAGTCGCTACACATGCAACATTCATGAATTCATTCATATTCAAGACAGTTTGACACTATTGATGAGAAAGCATGTAAAACAGGAAAGTGCCGTTTAGGAACCGCAGGTACGTAGATGTGTATACATAATAGTGGGAGTGAGTTATACAACTATTCTAATCTCTGAGGTGCCAAGGATTCACAAGCATTACACAAGACATGCACTTTTGGCAGCTCCTCTTAATCATCACATGACATGCAAACATCACATCCATGGATCCTAGGTGATCCAATAGTTGGTGTCACTTGATGGAGTCTGTATACATACAGCCGTGAGCTATGTTAGTTTCACGTGAGTGCAGTGTTGATGACTTTGTTCAGAGCTGCGATCCACCTGCCCTGCTCCACCTTGCTGTCTGCCACCAACAGGGCAACTCCCTCTGACAGGCTCATCAATATTGCATTCTTTCTCACACACACTTCCTTTGAAGCTGAAAGAGCCCATTGTTTGCAGTGACGCAGGTCAATGTGGTGGCTTGGTATCTACAGAGAGGTGGAAAGTAACACAATGCATATGTTGCATGCTGTCACAAATAATTGACACTATCCATCGACATATAGCCACGACGCATAGCATTACTACGACTACACCCACTAGCCTACCACACCATAGTCTAGCACTGGTATTGCTCTGTTAGCGAGGACAGAGGACCAAAGTCCTGCTGGCAAGAGTGATGGCAGTGACACCGTCATACTAGATATCGCATGCAGGGCCAACCTTGCTCTGTTCCACTGGTACCTCCTCTGGGTAGCCTGTACTTGCGTACTTGCATGTGTAAAGCCGTATGCATGTATGATGAGATCTGCAGCTTGCACCTCCTTCAGCAGCAAGTGCTTCGATCACGAGGTGGTGATGCTGGAGACCAGGAAGTTTACTCCCAATACTTACCAGTCACCAGTCAATTACTCTAATCAAGAATTGTTTGAAAGTTGCCCCCAACCATCGGACTCATGATTGGGGGTCAAGCCGACTGGCTAACCTCTCTATTGCGTTGTATTTGATTGGTGGACAGTCAATATGCCAATGGGCCGGACAGCACCAGTCTGTCCGTGGGCCGTGCAGAGGAAGTAATTTAGCAGACAAATCATGCAGTTTGCATGCTTGTCTCTTGGGTTGTATGGCCTTACTAGTCCTTCCAAGTCAGTGTCACATTTGTAGAAGCAGGTGTATTACGCATGTACTTGTGGCAGATGTTACTATGAAGTATGATTACAGATCTTCAGCCACTTCATACGTGCACCCAGCTATCCTTCCCTGGGACGGCCCCTTTCTTCTGTGTTTGGTGGACCTCCTCCTCCAGGACTTGAGGGGGAGGAGACAACAGGGCTCTGCTCAGAAGGAACCCCCCTGCGCTGAGCTGTGGAATGGTCCAATGTCCCGCAGACTGGGGAGCTGGCTGGCTGAAATAGGGAAGGTGTATGACATTAGACACAACCTCTTGCTGGGTGGGTTGTTTTTGATAGTATATGGTGCATACTGCTATAGCTACCCACTCACCAGATGCTACAGCTCAACACGTAACCTGAAATAAGCACTCTGCTCTGCCCTGCAGCATGACAGACACAAGATATAACAGATGAATAGCCATTTCATCATTGCACGCACACACACACACACAACACACGCACACACACACACACACACACACACACACACACACAAACACACTACACACAGACACACACACACACACACACACACACACACACACACACACACAAACACACTACACACATGTACACACACTACACACATGTACACACACTACACACACACAACACAACACACATACACACACTAAACACACACAACACAACATACACACACACACAGACACACACACACACAGTATACACACACACATACACACAGAATACACACACACACAGAACACACACACACACGCACACACACACGCACACACACACGCACACACACACACAGAACACACACACTATACGCACAAACACACACAGAATACACACACACACAGAATACACACACACAGACACACACACATGCACACACACAGAGAACGCACACACACACACACACTACGTACATGCACACACACCACACACACCACACACACACACACTACATGCACACACACCACACACACACACACTACATGCACACACAACACACAAATACAAGCACATAAGCACATACACACACAAAACGCACAGACACAGACACACACACACACACACACATACAAGCACACAAGCACATACACACAAAACACAGACACACACAGACACACACACACACACACACACACACACACACACACACACACACACACACACACACACACACACACACACACACACGATACACACATATATACGTACACACAGACACACTAAACGCACAGACAACACTCACACACACGTACACACATATATACACACACAGACACACAAACACATACACACACACAATATACACACACACGCACACACACACACACACACACACACACACACACACACACACACACACACACACACACACACACACACACACACACACACACACACACACACACACATATATACGTACACACAGACACACTACACGCACAGACAACACACACACACGTACACACATACTGTAGTGATTAAAAGTACTATACCAAAAAAACGCGCATTGAACGCTGGTGACCGCGTGCGCACGCACGTGCCTTGCGCGTACTCGCAGTTACACGCAGTTATTAGCACAATTATATTGTACGCAACGTTTCTCGTAACGGCAAAGACTCGTACGGACATTTCTCTCCGCAAATCGTCGACAGACTGTCGCCGCTCTATCTGATGCGAAGTCGCTGCGTTCTTTACTTCGTTTCGTTCGCTACGTTGCTGCGTACGAGCTATTAACACCTACGTTACTGCCCAGGTGGCATCTCAAGGTGCGATCATAACGTCGACGCGATACCGCCATTTTACACCTCGATGTGTGTGTATTATGTGCTAATCGAAGGAATTCTGTGCGAGTACTCGCGGGTACTCGCGGGTACCCTCGGACTGCACGCGTTTGACATGGTAAGGTATTTTTAATCAGCACTGTATATACACACACAGACACACAAACACATACACACACACACAATATACACACACACGCACACACACACACACACACAAAGCACACACACACAATATACACACACACACACACACACACACACTCACACACGCACATCATTCCAGACGACAGTCAAGCATCTTCAGAGCTCACTCATGCCGTGCTGTGGGTATCATGTGAGTGACCTGGACTCTGCAGCACACACACACATACCTTTCACTGGATCCTCTGAAGAAGCCCCTCTTGTTTGTAGTTTAGTCTGACCAACTGCACACACATGTACACATGCGTACATGCACACACTTGCACATGCAAACACACACACACAAACACACACACACACACACACAGAACACACACACACACACACAACACACACACACACACACACACACACACACAGAACACACACACACACACACACACACACACACACAGTGACACACACACAGAATACACACACACAGAATACACACACAGAACACACACTATGTGCACACAAACACACACACACACACACAGAACACACACTATACGCACAAACACACACACACTACGTATACGCACAAACACACACACACACACAGAACACACACACACACACACACACACACACACACACACACACACACACACAAACACACACACACACAAACACACACACACAGAGAGAGAGAGAGAGAGAGAGCATACACACACACACACACACACACACACACACACACACACACACACACACACACACACACACACACACACACACACACACACACACAAAGAATACACACACATATACACACTACACGCACACACAACACACACTACACGCACACACAACACACACTACACGCACACACAACACACACTACACGCACACACAACATCACACATACAGACCATTCTCCTTCATGGCATCCACAAGTTACGAGCCTCCTGTTCCGTCATAGCAGCGTAGTTGCTTAGAATATTCAGGATCGTGTGCAATACATCACATGCCATTGAGGCATCTTCACACACATGCAAGTGTGCACCTTTCAGCAACAGTTTGATAAGCTTTTCAGCATTTTACTTGAGTTTGTGCACCACATACACCTGCAATAGAGGCAAATGCACCACTGGAAGCACAGTCTAGCCTATAGCTAGGAATTCTCTGCACTACTGGGAGCACATTCAAGTCAAAACTCACGGGACTGCCAACTTGTCACTACTTGGTGAAGTATTACTCTAGTTACCTATACCAGGAACACACAACAATTTCTCACTGCATAAATACACTCTGAACAGACATACACACGGCAGACGCACACAGACACACACCGTGTGCACACATGCACCCCACTACCACCACCACCACCACCACACACACACACACAAACACACACACACACACACACATACCACTTACACTGACTGTGCACATGAAGACAGAAACATATATAATACAACAAGTGTAGATCCACTTCAGGAAACACAGCAGGGGAGTGCTGTCCTTACATGGTGGCAGGCAGACTGACTACAAAACGGCGTGTCATGGCTATGTTTCTGAACACTTGCAGTGACTTTCCTAAGACGGCTGTCACACATTAGAGGGGCTCACCAAGCCTACAGTTGTTGCTGCCACTCGTCAGCGGCGTAAGGATTGCCCGGACGGGAGAAGCCACAGCAGGCCCTAAAAATCCTGCAAGAAAAGGACGACTGTAACACAATCTGCATTACCCTGTAGTTATCTACTACGCCTGATGCCAGGGAAAACTTGCGTCTAGGAGCTAGAGTACTCTCCAGCGAAGGACTAGCAGCTACACATTAAGCAGAACAGCCAGTCCAGGGCAAGTATTCTTACCTTGGAACCCTAGCTGACCACGTCTCAAAGGTTGCACTGTTCATATGGATAGCAGATGCGCGAATTTCGCCAACCAAAACAAGCGCGCGCACAGCCACAAGACGGCAGTCAGCTGTTCCTCTTTCTCCGTGAAAAATGTTCCATTCCAAATTTAATATTCCATTTCCGACCTTCGAATAGCCGTGCACAAAGCTTTGCACGCAGCTGCACGTTGCAAATTTGACCAAATTAACAATTAAATATCTTAAAGGAACTGTCTGTGAATGTGTGCATATGTAAAAAAAAAAAAAAAAAAAAAAAAAAAAAGGTAAGTAATTATATATATAGTTGTATATAGATATTATTATAAATATTATAAAACAACACCAGTATGTATTACACAAACCAGTATAACATACATGACACAGACAGACAAGCCTGATCACAGAGGGACCACAGTGAACATGCAAACATAATCAGGCAATAATTAAACACTGGAGGGATGATTGGTTGTGCCCAGGACCGATGCAGCGTTGCCTCTTTGGACCGCCACTGACAGTCTCTGGAGGAGGTACTTGATTGAGTTCTCCTCCCCCGTGGTCAGCTTCAGGCGGTTGCCTAGGTCCCTTAGGAACCCCATTGTCAGTGGTCCACAGGCTCCGGACGATTCAATGGCAATGGGGGTGAATGTGTAGGTTGAGTCCAGGTACCCGTACTTGGCATTCTTCCTGTTCTCCGCCAAAGCAGCCACTGCTCCTGCTGCGCTAGTCGCACTCTGTAGGTAGGATGGGGCAAATGTGTCTGGGCTGGTGGCATCCCAGACCAAGTGCTTCCCCCTCCTCCATGGGACGACTGTGGCCCCATCCGGGCGTTTGCCATCTGCCCGCTCTAGACCTGATGGTTCAAGGCGGGAGGGGACGTTGGCAGAAACCAGGGTGCGATGAATGATGTTGTTCATCGCTGCGTGTCGATGGTGACGTCCCTGGCTTCGTCGACAGCTAAGGCCATGTGTTGCCAGGGCATCGACTTCCGACCCACAGTGACAGCAGGTGTGGGGACTAAGCAGGGGGGCACCCAATCGCAATCCAACTGCCACCCTGATAGTTTGGTCCTCCATACGCAGGCCAAGGGAAGAAATTGGCAAGGCTTCCAACCAGGCTCCCGATTCCTTTGCTGAGGAAGCTAGCAGACGGGCTCGTGCCCTGGGGTCAGGTGCAGACTCCAGGAGCTTGTCAGCAGCAGATGTTACTGTGACACGGTCCCAGGACTTCTGGTGTGACCGGGCTTCCCCCTCAGGCGATGGGTGGCTGTGTCCCTTTGACCACCGTGCCTCTGCTTCATCACAATTGGGGAGGGGAACATCACGAAGACGTGTCGGCACAATGCGGTGCACAAGGTCCGTGGAGGCAGCAGTTGAGGCCAAATAGGCTGATGGTGCTACTTGCACTGCACTTCTTATACCCAACCCCCCTGACCTTACCGGGAGGGTGGCCTGGATCCAGCTAGGGCTTTCATTGGGAAAGTGGATGTTGGTGATCTCACTAACAATGGACTTAAGATGATTGTCATATTCTTGGAGACCAGGTGACAGGAAGCAGGGTGCAGTCCTGAGGCAGTGCAGCAGCTTTGGGAGAGCAAAGGAGTGCTTTACGAGGAGGAGGGCATCGTGGGTGGCTAGATGTGCAAGTCTCCCGCCCATAATCTTCAAGGCAGCAACCTTTTCTCTGAGAGTAGTGGAAATAGCCGAGACTCCACCTATGGGGGAACCCAGTAGGGTGGCCTCTTCATTTTCGACAACCAGCGCCCCTGGCAGGGAAGACAACACGGATTCTCTAGCTTCCTGGCTACAGCAAATGACCTCTGTCTTCTCCTCATTCAGTTGCAGCCCAATCTCCTGACCGACTTTTTCCACCACCCGCAAGTCATGCCTTAGGTCCTCAATGCTACCACCGAGTGTGCCGTCATCTAGGTAAAACAATTGAAACTCAGAAGTCAGCTGTGGTTTCAGTTGTTGGATGGTAAGGCAGAACAGCAAGGGCCCTAAAGGGTCACCCTGCTGCACCCCTTCTGCTGACTGGATGGTTTTGTCTTCCCAGAACAATGTAGATGGGGAGGAATAGGCTGAGTGGACAAATCGGAACAGTCTAGGGGCTAGCTCCAGGACCTTCATCAACATCCGATCCCTCCGGATGGAGTTGAAAGCATTTCTGAAATCTAACTTGAGAAGGGCCTTGGAAGTGTCAAAACTCTGCAGGTAGAGCCTTGCAGCATGTACTGCAGCCTCCGATCCCCCCCTAACACCATAACCCAGTTGCCAAGGGGCCAGCAGGTCACCCATCTCATCCATCAGCTCACCTCCTATCACTTTGGCCGCTAGGCGTCGCAGGGTGCAGCCAACAGCTATCGGCCTGACTCCCCCACTCTTCTTCTGTAGGGCGGTGAGGTTCGCACCAAAAAAGAATGGCCTCCAAGGGGCAGGCGTTCTGCCGTCCAACACCAACTGCACAAAAAGGCTGAGGGCGGAAAGAAGGCCACTGGTGTTGACAGAAGGACCTATCATGTCCTTCAGATGTTGAGGCTTGAGGCCATCTGGACCTCCAGCCGAGCCATTGGGGAAGGAACGAATCGCCTTTACGATGTCCTTAGCTGTCACTGAGATGGGATTGGGCAGAAAGTCCTCTTGCAAAGGTGGAATAGCTGAATTGGGATGGAGTGGGGGGTGCTTGTCCTGGAGAGCTGCAAAGGTGGCTTCATCTGGTGGAGCCAGAGGCTCTTCAGAGCTAGCAATTCGGACCGCTCCCCTGAAATCCCCCTCTTCTAGCTTAGCAGAAACCCGAAATGCCAACGACCTAATAGGGTCCTTTGGCAGGTACTGCCTTCTCCTGGGACGCGGACTGGCTTTGACATTTGGCAGATCAGCCTCCGCCTCAATCTGCCTATTGACTAGCGTGGCTAAAGATGCCCCTTGAGCACTTCTCTGTGGCAACCTCAGACAGCGAGAGCTAAAATGGAAGAGGCGCTCCCACGAGGTGTGATCGTTTCTGGAGACGACCGCTTCGAGGATAGTGGATAGCTTCCTTCCCGCTAGGAGCCTCGACGCTTTGGGGATCCTCCTGAGGATCTGTACAGTAGGCCTGGAGAAAGAGGCGGCTGGGAGGGGAGCTTGGGTGGTATCGGAAGGCTCCGGAGATAGAGCTTCTACCCTCGGAGCAATTGGCGACGCAGATGAAGGCGGGATCGTGGCAGAGCTGGCGGGCGGTTGACGGGATCCCGAGCAACGCGATCGTACCGGTCCGTGCTGTCTGATCAATCCTGCTGAAGTGACAGCGACTGAACGTAAGCAGACAGAACAGGATGATCTTGAAATCACGTCTACTTTCGCGCCAA